>CAWUFW010022336.1:0-97905 GCA_963921515.1 Calotriton arnoldi | reverse complement strand
CCACACAAAATGTGTGAAAAAGTGATTTTTTCAGCTAAAATTGAGGTTTGCAGGGGATTCTGGTAAGGAAACGTTGGGGATCCACGCAAGCCATACCTCCCTGAAGCCCCCGGGTGTCTACTTTTCAGAAATGTGTGGGTTTGGTAGGGCTTCCTAGATGGCCGCTGAGCACGGGGCCAAAAACCCAGGTGACCCCCTTGCAAAACCAGGTGGTTTTGTGAAAGGCCATTTTGAGGTCGCCTCACTACGCTGTGGGCCCTTGCCTGTCGCGGGTACTTGGGCCTCCCACACAAGTGAGGCACCATTTTTATCGGGAGACCTGGGGGAACGCTGGGTGGTAGGAAATTTGTGTGAGGCCAGTGATGCCACACTTTCCCACACAAAAATGTGTGAAAAAAGTGATTTTGTCAGCTAAAATTGAGGTTTGCAGGGGATTCTGGGTAGGAAACATTGGGGGATCCACGCAAGCCATACCTCCTGGAAGCCCCCGGGTGTCTACTTTTCACAAATGTGTGTGTTTGGTAGGTTTCCCCAGGTGCCGGCAGAGGTAGGGTTCAAAAACTACAGCTAGGCACTTTGCCAAAAAGGGTCATTTTTCACTGCGAAATTGAGGTGTGACCACGTTGCGTTTTGCGCCGTTTCCTGTCGCAGGCACTAGGCCGACCCACACAAGTGAGGTACCATTTTTCTCGTAAGACTTTGGGGAATGCGGGGTGGGTGGAAATTTGTGGATCCACGCAGATTCCAGAACTTTCCACAACAGAAATGTGGGGAAAATGTGTTTTTTGGACAATTTTTTATGTTTGCAAGGGATTCTGGGTAACAGAACCTGGTGGGAGGCAGTCAAGTCACCCCATCCTGGATTCCCCTGGGTGTCTAGTTTTCAAAAATGTATAGGTTTGCTAGGTTTCCCTAGGTGCCGGCAGAGGTAGGGTTCAAAAACTACAGCTAGGCACTTTGCCAAAAAGGGTCATTTTTCACTGCGAAATTGAGGTGTGACCACGTTGCGTCTTGCGCCGTTTCCTGTCGCAGGCACTAGGCCGACCCACACAAGTGAGGTACCATTTTTCTCGTAAGACTTTGGGGAACGCGGGGTGGGTGGAAATTTGTGGATCACGCAGATTCCAGAACTTGCCACCACAGAAATGTGGGGAAAATGTGGTTTTTTTGACAATGTTTTATGTTTGCAAGGGATTCTGGGTAACATAACCTGGTGGGAGGCAGTCAAGTCACCCCATCCTGGATTCCCCTGGGTGTCTAGTTTTCAAAAATGTATAGGTTTGCTAGGTTTCCCTAGGTGCCGGCAGAGCTAGGGTTCAAAAACTACAGCTAGGCACTTTGCCAAAAAAGGGTCATTTTTCACTGCGAAATTGAGGTGTGACCACGTTGCGTTTTGCGCCGTTTCCTGTCGCAGGCACTAGGCCGACCCACACAAGTGAGGTACCATTTTTCTCGTAAGACTTTGGGGAACGCGGGGTGGGTGGAAATTTGTGGATCCACGCAGATTCCAGAACTTTCCACCACAGAAATGTGGGGAAAATGTGGTTTTTTTGACAATTTTTTATGTTTGCAAGGGATTCTGGGTAACAGAACCTGGTGGGAGGCAGTCAAGTCACCCCATCCTGGATTCCCCTGGGTGTCTAGTTTTAAAAAATGTATAGGTTTGCTAGGCTTCCCTAGGTGCCGGCAGAGGTAGGGTTCAAAAACTACAGCTAGGCCCTTTGCCAAAAAAGGGTCATTTTTCACTGCGAAATTGAGGTGTGACCACGTTGCGTTTTGCGCCGTTTCCTGTCGCAGGCACTAAGCCGACCCACACAAGTGAGGTACCATTTTTCTCGTAAGACTTTGGGGAACGCAGGGTGGGTGGAAATTTGTGGATCCACGCAGATTCCAGAACTTTCCACCACAGAAATGTGGGGAAAATGTGGTTTTTTTGACAATTTTTTATGTTTGCAAGGGATTCTGGGTAACAGAACCTGGTGGGAGGCAGTCAAGTCACCCCATCCTGGATTCCCCTGGGTGTCTAGTTTTCAAAAATGTATAGGTTTGCTAGGTTTCCCTAGGTGCCGGCAGAGGTAGGGTTCAAAAACTACAGCTAGGCACTTTGCCAAAAAAGGGTCATTTTTCACTGCGAAATTGAGGTGTGACCACGTTGCGTTTGCGCCGTTTCCTGTCGCAGGCACTAGGCCGACCCACACAAGTGAGGTACCATTTTTCTCGTAAGACTTTGGGGAACGCGGGGTGGGTGGAAATTTGTGGATCCACGCAGATTCCAGAACTTGCCACCACAGAAATGTGGGGAAAATGTGGTTTTTTTGACAATGTTTTATGTTTGCAAGGGATTCTGGGTAACATAACCTGGTGGGAGGCAGTCAAGTCACCCCATCCTGGATTCCCCTGGGTGTCTAGTTTTCAAAAATGTATAGGTTTGCTAGGTTTCCCTAGGTGCCGGCAGAGCTAGGGTTCAAAAACTACAGCTAGGCACTTTGCCGAAAAAGGGTCATTTTTCACTGCGAAATTGAGGTGTGACCACGTTGCGTTTACGCCGTTTCCTGTCGCAGGCACTAGGCCGACCCACACAAGTGAGGTACCATTTTCTCGTAAGACTTTGGGGAACGCGGGGTGGGTGGAAATTTGTGGATCCACGCAGATTCCAGAACTTTCCACCACAGAAATGTGGGGAAAATGTGGTTTTTTTGACAATTTTTTATGTTTGCAAGGGATTCTGGGTAACAGAACCTGGTGGGAGGCAGTCAAGTCACCCCATCCTGGATTCCCCTGGGTGTCTAGTTTTAAAAAATGTATAGGTTTGCTAGGCTTCCCTAGGTGCCGGCAGAGGTAGGGTTCAAAAACTACAGCTAGGCCCTTTGCCAAAAAAGGGTCATTTTTCACTGCGAAATTGAGGTGTGACCACGTTGCGTTTTGCGCCGTTTCCTGTCGCAGGCACTAAGCCGACCCACACAAGTGAGGTACCATTTTTCTCGTAAGACTTTGGGGAACGCGGGGTGGGTGGAAATTTGTGGATCCACGCAGATTCCAGAACTTTCCACCACAGAAATGTGGGGAAAATGTGGTTTTTTTGACAATTTTTTATGTTTGCAAGGGATTCTGGGTAACAGAACCTGGTGGGAGGCAGTCAAGTCACCCCATCCTGGATTCCCCTGGGTGTCTAGTTTTCAAAAATGTATAGGTTTGCTAGGTTTCCCTAGGTGCCGGCAGAGGTAGGGTTCAAAAACTACAGCTAGGCACTTTGCCAAAAAAGGGTCATTTTTCACTGCGAAATTGAGGTGTGACCACGTTGCGTTTTGCGCCGTTTCCTGTCGCAGGCACTAGGCCGACCCACACAAGTGAGGTACCATTTTTCTCGTAAGACTTTGGGGAACGCGGGGTGGGTGGAAATTTGTGGATCCACGCAGATTCCAGAACTTGCCACCACAGAAATGTGGGGAAAATGTGGTTTTTTTGACAATGTTTTATGTTTGCAAGGGATTCTGGGTAACATAACCTGGTGGGAGGCAGTCAAGTCACCCCATCCTGGATTCCCCTGGGTGTCTAGTTTTCACAAATGTATAGGTTTGCTAGGTTTCCTAGGTGCCGGCAGAGCTAGGGTTCAAAAACTACAGCTAGGCACTTTGCCAAAAAAGGGTCATTTTTCACTGCGAAATTGAGGTGTGACCACGTTGCGTTTTGCGCCGTTTCCTGTCGCAGGCACTAGGCCGACCCACACAAGTGAGGTACCATTTTTCTCGTAAGACTTTGGGGAACGCGGGGTGGGTGGAAATTTGTGGATCCACGCAGATTCCAGAACTTTCCACCACAGAAATGTGGGGAAAATGTGGTTTTTTTGACAATTTTTTATGTTTGCAAGGGATTCTGGGTAACAGAACCTGGTGGGAGGCAGTCAAGTCACCCCATCCTGGATTCCCCTGGGTGTCTAGTTTTAAAAATGTATAGGTTTGCTAGGCTTCCCTAGGTGCCGGCAGAGGTAGGGTTCAAAAACTACAGCTAGGCACTTTGCCAAAAAAGGGTCATTTTTCACTGCGAAATTGAGGTGTGTCCACGTTGCGTTTTGCGCCGTTTCATGTCGCAGGCACTAGGCCGACCCACACAAGTGAGGTACCATTTTTCTCGTAAGACTTTGGGGAACGCGGGGTGGGTGGAAATTTGTGGATCCACGCAGATTCCAGAACTTTCCACCACAGAAATGTGGGGAAAATGTGTTTTTTTGGACAGTTTTTTATGTTTGCAAGGGATTCTGGGTAACAGATCCTGGTGGGAGGCAGTCAAATCACCCCATCCTGGATTCACCTGATTGTCTAGTTTTCAAAAATTTATAGGTTTGCTAGGTTTCCCTAGGTGCCGGCAGAGGTAGGGTTCAAAAACTACAGCTAGGCACTTTGCCAAAAAAGGGTCATTTTTCACTGCGAAATTGAGGTGTGACCACGTTGCGTTTTGCGCCGTTTCCTGTCGCAGGCACTAGGCCGACCCACACAAGTGAGGTACCATTTTTCTCGTAAGACTTTGGGGAACGCGGGGTGGGTGGAAATTTGTGGATCCACGCAGATTCCAGAACTTTCCACCACAGAAATGTGGGGAAAATGTGGTTTTTTTGACAATGTTTTATGTTTGCAAGGGATTCTGGGTAACAGAACCTGGTGGGAGGCAGTCAAGTCACCCCATCCTGGATTCCCTTGGGTGTCTAGTTTTCAAAAATGTATAGGTTTGCTAGGTTTCCCTAGGTGCCGGCAGAGGTAGGGTTCAAAAACTACAGCTAGGCACTTTGCCAAAAAAGGGTCATTTTTCACTGCGAAATTGAGGTGTGACCACGTTGCGTTTTGCGCCGTTTCCTGTCGCGGGCACTAGGCCGACCCACACAAGTGAGGTACCATTTTTCTCGTAAGACTTTGGGGAACGCGGGGTGGGTGGAAATTTGTGGATCCACGCAGATTCCAGAACTTTCCACCACAGAAATGTGGGGAAAATGTGTTTTTTTTTACCATTTTTTATGTTTGCAAGGGATTCTGGGTAACAGAACCTGGTGGGAGGCAGTCAAGTCACCCCATCCTGGATTCCCCTGGGTGTCTAGTTTTCAAAAATGTATAGGTTTGCTAGCTTTCCCTAGGTGCCGGCAGAGCTAAGGTTCAAAAACTACACCTAGGCACTTTGCAAAAAAAGAGTAATTTTTCATTGTGAAAATGTGGTACGTCCACGTTGCATTTTGAGCCATTTCCTGTTGTGGGCACAAGGGCTACCCACACAAGTGAGGTACCATTTTTATCGGGAGACTTAGGGTAACACAGAATTGTACAGCAACTGTTATTACCTATTGACTTTCGATGCATTTCTGCCTTCCAAATGAAAGACAATGTGTAAAAAATAAGTCATTTTGAAAAATGACCTATAATTCTCATGCTAGTATGGGTACTCCCAATTTCGGAAATGTGCAAATATCTACTGTTTCTAAAATCTACATTTTGTTCCCATTTCAGAAATACATAGGTGTCTTTCATAACAATTTTTCCATGTATACATTTTCCCAAAATAATTGCTATATACCCGGTACTTAAAAAAAATCATTGCAAGATGTTGCTCAATTATTGGCTCTGGGTTCGTCGGGTTCTTGGTGAACCTACAAGTCCTATATATCCCCACAACCAGAAAGGTCCAGCGGATATAACGGTATATTGCCTTCAAATAGCTGTCATAATTAGAAGAAGTTACAGGTGAAAACGTTGACACAAATGGCTGTTTTTTTCAACTAATTTTCAATTTTTCCTTTATTTAACTGTTAGTTTCTATAAGGAAAACTTTAAGGATCTACACAAATGACCCCTTGCTGAATTCAGAATTTTGTCTACTTTTCATAAATGTATGGCTTTCCAGGATCCATTATTGGTTTCATACCCATTTCTACCATTAACTGGAAGGAGGTTGAAAGCACAAAAAATAGCAAAAATAGGCTATGTCCCAGAAAAATGCCAAAACTGTGTAAAAAAAGTTGGTTTTCTGACAAAAGTCTGCTTGTCCCTGAAAGCTGGGAAGATGGTGATTTCATCCCCACAACCCCTTTTTTGATGCCATTTGCAGGGAAAAATCAAGACGCTTTCATCTGTAGCCCTTTTTCGCATTTTTCCAAAAAAAAACAAAATTTAGCTGTATTTTGACTAATTTCTGGGTCCCTCCAGGGGAATCCACAAACCCTGGGTACCTTTACAATCCCCATGATGTTAGAAAAAAAGGACGCAAATTTGGCATGGATACCTTATGTGGTCAAAAAGTTACAGGGGCCTAAGCGCGCACTACCCCAAATAGCCAAAAAAAGGCTTAGCACAGGAGGGGAAAAGGCCTAGCAGCGAAGGGGTTAAGCCAAAATTAGAAGTTTATTAATGCATAAACCAGTCGTGACGCGTTTCGCGCTCCAAAGAGCGCTTGTTCACACAACAAGGTCAATAAAGTTCGTCTCTTAAAAAGCATTTCGACTCAATACATTCATCGACATAAAGAGTGGACTGTGACATAAAAAGTGCTTGAGCGCCATCTTAACACCGGCAATTTGCTATAACATACACAGCAATTAAATTCAACCTTCAGTGCAAAGAAAATGTGAATATCAAATACCGGCAAGGGGCAAGGGACTGGCAATGCTAAGTATCACTGTGATGTACCCAGTTCCGCATTCCTATATGTCATTAACACATTCACCTCGACTTATGCCGCTCCCTAGATGATGTGACCTCAAGGGTGCATTCTGGGAACCGTAGTGTAAACGTGCTAGTGAGAAGGTGACTCACGTACATCATGAGAAAACCTCACCTATCTCTAAACATGTATACTTTAAGAGTACGTGAGCTCTTATTAATGCATGATTAGTGCTTTCGAGGGCCATATACTAAGCCATCGACATCGCGAATGCCCAACAATTCTGACTTGTAAAATTATACGAGCCTGTGTATCTAGCTGGTTAGTGCCATATTGCGTCGGGCATAAACATCGATAGCCTCGTAGTTAAACTATATATTATGTGAATGCACTAATGACAATTAAAAGCGAATCTCAACCGCTAATGGGAATGCATATATGTATGACGGCTATGCCACCCTTAATTAATCAACCTCGCCCCATAAATTCATCTGGCTTCCATGAAATCGATGTTTATGCCCGACGCAATATGGCACTAACCAGCTAGATACACAGGCTCGTATAATTTTACAAGTCAGAATTGTTGGGCATTCGCGATAGGTGAGGTTTTCTCATGATGTGCGTGAGTCACCTTCTCACTAGCACGTTTACAATACGGTTCCCACAATGCACCCTTGAGGTCACATCATCTAGGGAGCGGCATAAGTCGAGGTGAATGTGTTAATGACATATAGGAATGCGGAACTGGGTACATCACAGTGATACTTAGCATTGCCAGTCCCTTGCCCCTTGCCGGTATTTGATATTCACATTTTCTTTGCACTGAAGGTTGAATTTAATTGCTGTGTATGTTATAGCAAATTGCCGGTGTTAAGATGGCGCTCAAGCACTTTTTATGTCACAGTCCACTCTTTATGTCGATGAATGTATTGAGTCGAAATGCTTTTTAAGAGACGAACTTTATTGACCTTGTTGTGTGAACAAGCGCTCTTTGGAGCGCGAAACGCGTCACGACTGGTTTATGCATTAATAAACCTCTCATTTTGGCTTAAAGAACGGACCCTGTTGTTGCTTCTGTAGACCTGAGTGCTCGTTGGAACTCCGTCCCTTGTTTATATATATATATATTTTTTTTTTTTCCATCAATTAATCCACTGCACTCCAGAAGTCGTGGTGTTCAAAGGATTTTATGCTTAAATAAAATCCTTTGAACAACACGACTTCTGGAGTGCAGTGGATTAATTGATGGAAAAGATGAAAGCGAGGTATGGTCTAACCTCGACACGAGCACCAGCTAAATGAAGAGCGCACCGATCTGGGACCGTTTGTTTTTGAGATACATATATATATATATATATATATTACACATTTAAAAATCAAACATTAAACAGTTATTAATACATTTTAAAAATCATAAATGACAAATCAATGCATTTAAATAAAAACGTAAGATGTTAAAACTTACTACTGAAAACAAAAGTTTTAAATTAAAAATCACAAATGCAATACTAAAAAATAAAAACATTCAATAAAATATAAATTAAATCTCAAATATAGCAAAAAATCCCAAACCTTTTTTCATAAAAACCAAACACCCAATTAAGAAAAACATTCTTATTCATTTTATTTACAAGCTAACAAAAAATCAACTAAGACACATAAAACTAAATGTACATAAAAGCATACATTAAACAAGCATTTCTTATTAAAAATATAAATTATATATATGTTTTTTTATTTAGAGGTAAATAATGAAAGTATAATTAAAAAAAATAACTTAACTAAAAATTAATAAACTAAAGAGTTTCTGTTTTTTAATTAAGCCTGTTTACTTATCCTAAACACAAAACATACATACAGTAAAAAAAAGAACCATTATAAAATTAAATGCATAAAATAACTATTAAATCTACAACAAATATTTGACACACATATAATAATAAAATTACATAATATACAATATTTTAGTAAATGAAATATTTTACAATGCAATTAAAAACAAAACAACAAATTATATACTTCCTTCGATATTTATGCTAACAATATTCTTGACAATACAATATTCCATGCAATGAAATTTTTGTATGCCGATATTTTTTCACAATATGTCCAAACTCCGGTGTTGGTTAGGGTAGGGTGGGGGTGGTTAGGTTGGTAGTGGTTAGGGCAGGTTGGTGGTGTTGGTGGTTGGGATGGTGGTGGGTGAATTAGGGATGGTTGAGAAGGTGGTGATTAGGTTGGTGGTTGTTAGGGCCATGTGGTGATGGTTAGGGTGGTGGTGGTTAAGGGGGTACTGGTGATGATTAGGGTGGTGATTGTAGGTAGGTTGGTGGTGGTAGTACTCTAGTGGTGGTAGGGTAGATGTTGACTGGTTGCTTGATGGTAGTGGTAGGGTGATGGTAGGGTGGTGGCAGGATGATGGTGGTAAGGTGGTGGTCATGAGGTAGTGGTTTGGTGGATGTGGGGTGGTGTGGGGGTAGTGGTAAGGTGGTGTGGGGGTAGTGTTAAGGTGGAGGTACGTGACGTTGGTGGGTTTTAGTAGGGTGGTAATAGGTTGGTGGTAGGACAGTTGTGGTACAGTGGTTGTGGTAAGGTGGTGGTATGGTGGTGATGGTAGACTGGTGGGTTGGTGGTAGGGTGGTTGTGGTGGTAGGGTTTTGAAGTGTATCCAGGGTATCCAGTTCCTCCAGAGTGAAGGGAGGAACTTTCCCTGCAGTGCGTGCCATGACTGCTCCCAGAGGTGGCAAACAGCAGCTAAAAATGGATGAGGAGTTGATAGCAGCAGTGTCAGGAGGCAAGTGAGTAATTTTTCAAACTGCAGCGTACATATAAGCCATCAGCATCGACACACACAGTCTTTGGACCGCGGCCGTCACTATCACCAACATGAGCCTGTGGCTGTGACTGCTGTGCATGCGACTGCCCACAACGCAGTAAACTTCAGCTGGCAGCGAACAATCAAAATGTCCTATTTGCGTGGTCAGGCATTCGCCATGTTAGGGTGTTGGGAAAAAAGTATTGGTGATTGTTAAGTGTGTCATCACCACTACACATGAGGGCAAACATGTTTACTTTGAAAAACTCCATTCCCATGTAATGTCCAGTACATAACATAATCTGTGTAGTGCCTTACTGTGCACATAGGTAAAATGTGTGCAGTGCACTGTACACCATGGTTGGTGAAATTTCACATGGCATCTAATGAAACCCTCACTGTAGTGCAAATTTAACATTTCTGATTTGATGATGTGCACAGTTCTGTTACAGACATGTGAAGGCCACATTGGGGATGACTGGTGATATTCAACATTTGACAATGATGATGTGAAATGTGTAATGCTTCATAAAGCATTTAGGTTCAGTCACTTGACTTTTGCCTTATTCTTCACATATGTTACTGTGTACACTGTGACCAATATACATTTTTGTGTTACTCTTCACATAGGTACCCTGGGAGAGGGAGGAGCCACGCGACTCCAGTGTACCAGCCATTTAGAGACCTTCAGACAATGGAAGAGTGACATGTGATACAGACATTTCGCTTGAATCGTCAAACAATACTAGACTTGTGTCATCTTTTGGAGCCGGACCTCCTACCTCACATCACTTATCCTACATCAATCCCACCACTTGTGAAAATCATGTCTGTATTACATTTTTTATACACAGGTTCTTTTCAATTCACTGTTGCCATTTCAGGTGGAATGTTACAACCTTTGTTCAGTTGGGTGCTCCAAGAGGTGCTAGCAGCACTTTTGAGACATGTGGACAGCTATGTCCAGTTCCCCAGGCGTCAGGATTTAGCCACTGCGAGGATAGATTTCAATGCTTTTGGTCAAATTCCACATGTGATTTGATTAATTGATGCCACCCATATTGCCTTAGTATCACCGCAATCCAGAGAACAAGTGTACCGCAGTAGGAAACACTTCCATTCTATCAATGTGCAAGGTGTCTGCTTACCAGATTTGTACATCTTAAACATCTGTGCCTGGTTCCTAGGATCTGCACATGAATCCTTCATACTGCAGAACAGCACCATACTCCAGCTGATATGTCAACTACTACTGGAGAGGGCATGGCTTGTAGATAAGTGTGATCTTTCCTAACTTTGTGTAGGTAATGTCAGGTAGTATAATCTGAAAGTGTGTAACTCATTGTTGCACTTTTGTCTGTCTTCCATCTAGGAGACTCAACATATCCCAACCGGCCATTGTTGTTTGCACCGCTGAGGAATCCTACTACGCCAGGGAAAGTCTGCTTCAATGAGGCCCATGGATGAACATAACAGCCTATGGAGCGGGCTTTTGGGCTCCTGAAAGCCAGATTCAGGTGTCTGGACAAGACTGGGGAGCCCTCCTCTACTCTCCATGGAAGGTATGTAAGATCACTGTGGCCTGCTACATGCTCCACAACATTGCCCTGAGATGGAACATCGCTTACATCGCAAAGGATGAAGGCCATGAAGAGCCACAAGGCGAGGAACCTGAAATGCCAAATGATCATGAAGATAGTGATAAAGAGGAAGGAATGGACTTGTGTCAAGATGTCATCTGAAACTGCTTCTCCTGAGTGTAAGTATGGTGTGAGATGAGATTACTTTGACTATTATTGCAACTCTTGTATTGATGTTGTGATGAATATGCTAATACAACATACTAGGAATACATGGGTCTGGCAATATCTAGGGAAAGGTGTTTGTTTTATCAGTGTAGCTTTGTTCAGCTGTAAATGTTGTCTGGGACTGTGTTTTCTAGGAGTTGACAATGTGATTTGAAATGATAACTGCCATCTGTAATTTGCAATCCGGCAAGGCGGTGGGCCCAAATAGACTGCCAATAGAATTGTACAAGCTCTGCACGACCAAGGTGACCAAACCAATGCTAGACATGTTTCAGGAGGCGGGCGCAACGGTTTGCCTTCCCAGGGATCAAAGGATGGCTACAATAGTGGTGCTTCACAAGTGCAGCTCTTATAGACCGATCTCACTCCTAAATGTTGAGGCAAACGTACTAGCTAAGATTCTAGTGAGTAGGCTCCGGGAGGTGATTACCGCCCTGGCGCATCCCGACCAATCGGGTTTCATGCCTCATAGAAGCACCCGACTGAACTTTCGGTGCCTGTATGGGGGTGCTCCACATGATGCACTCTGCTAATATGGGACCGGCGGCCTTGTTGGCCCTAGACGCTAGAATAGTGTTCGATAATATTGAATGGAACTTCATATTTGCTGTGCAGGCCAAGATGGGTTTCTGCCCAAAATTCTGTGAGTGGGTTCGACTCCTTTATCGATCTCCATTGGCGCTGGTCCAGGTTAATGGAGTAGAATCCCTGGAATTTACATTAAACAAGGGGACAAGACAAAGATGCCCACTGTCACCTATGATATTTGCATTGGCTCTGGAGCCATGGTGAGAGACCCCAGTTCACGTGTTAAATACCAACAACAAATACAATGCACAGGGCCTGGGGCTGTAAACGCTGACACCGTACCACCTCTCCCAGAGACAGGTAACACTGGCCCTTGCCTTTCATTCCCCGGTGACGATGTGACCCGTTAGTAAAAGGTAAACTACCTGAGGCGTCCCCTTTAGAAGACCAGCTGCTGGAGAACCCTATGCCAGATAAGTGTATTTCCCTCATCTATAAGAAGCTGCTTAATAACTCCCACAACCCGCTGGTAAAGTTAAGAGAAGTGTGGACAGGGGACCTGAGGGGAATAGAGGATGACGAATGGACAGATGTAATACAAAGCCCGAGAGAGGTCATCATTAGGTCTCCCTTCCACCTTGTGCAATTGCTCATTCTTCATCGATCCTACTATCCCAAGACAGTCCTGTGTAAGATGGGAAGGGTGGCGACACTGCTGTGCCTGTGGGGGTGCAACCAGGAGGGCTCTTTTCTTCATGTTCTTTGGGAATGCCCAAAGATCCAAGAGTATTGGGCACAAGTAGTAGAGGTAATGACCCAGGTAACGTCACGGTTGGTCCCGCTAGACACCAAGAAGCTCCTCCTAAATATTAGTGGTGAAGAATCATGGCCTAAACTTCAGAACATTTGGCTCACACTGGCGGCTGGGGTGGGCAAGCCAAATATAACAAGGGCAACATGGGCATGTGGCAGAGTGGCCCCCTGACTAAGAGCGAATGGGAATCGGACATGGATTTGTGTCAAAGGGCAGGACGGGTGGTGTATCAAAGTAGGGGATGCCCAAGAAATGGGAGACGGTGTGGGGGGCTGGCGGGCGCATCAGGGTTTTTGAGATGAGGATTGTGAAAGGGCCTAGAGGGAAAGAATATATTTAAGACTCCCTCTCCCAACCCCCTTTCCCCCCCATACCTCCCCTCATTAGGATGGGGAGAGTTTAATAAAATGGTGAATGAGTCGTAAATGCACCAAAAACGTGAAAAGTCTTTACGTTTGAACGTATTGGATTATTGTAACAAATTTCATCTGAGGATTGCTGATTGCAGCTAATCATGCCGTATATGTTGTATGATACAAATGCTAATAAAAAGAATTGTTTTTAAAAAAGACAATGTGATTTGTGCTATTTGTATGGTTGTTTAGCTAAGCTCTCTCTGTGTTGACCTGTTTTAGATTCCTTCACCATGGCATCTTCATTTGGACATTTCAGAGTTGTTACATTAGAAGGTATATGATGCTGTTCAGATTTACAAAGTGGACGTGGATTGGTACTGGAAAATTCTGTCAGAGAGTTTGGGTATATAAAGCCAGTACCAAGACAGCTTGCACAGCGATAGGATGGACGTTATGTGGCTTCCATTGGACTTGTGGTGTGTTGGTCCTAACACAATATGTGTGCCATCATGTGATCCAACACAATGTTGTGTTGGGCCCAATTCATGCTTTCCTGCCTTCACAATGGCTAATTCCTCATTGTGTATGAACTGTATGTAGCTTTTGATGTGTCTCCGCATTGTAGGCCAAAGTGCTTGTCGCACATCACTGACATTTGTTTCTGAAACTGCAGCAAATAAAGGCAATGCTGGATTGAAATGTCCCTGTGGTCAGATACTGTTGTACTGACATGTGTCTGTTTATTTCTTTTTTGATGTGGGATTCCTTTTGTGAGGTAGGCAATATGTCTCCAGCTGATGATGTAGACCTCATTTATTGTTGCCTATTGTGTAGGATATTGTCAGATGTATCCCCTCCTTCCATGCTGTGAAAGTCTGCAAGTGATTATGTGATCACTGACACAGAATAACTGAGTCATGTCTTATGTGCTATGTTTCTGACATCATGTCAGCCTATTCATTTGAACAATGGAATACAGATGTTATCAGCCCAGACACTTGTATGTATGTGTTGCTGTGACATAGTGGTGATCCTCTGTTTAACATTGTTTACCTCCAACCAAAACTGGTCCTAGGATGCTTGTTTCCAGTCCAGGGAGGACCTGGCCTGGCAGTTCGGGCTGGTCTATTCCCATAGGGTGCAGGGTCAAGACTGATTTGCATATGGCTGGGTTCAAACTGGAATGGCATGGTGAGCAAAAAAACGATGGATTTAGGCCCAGATCTCTGTACTGGGGTGAATGTATGACATTGTTCTGCATTCTGTCCATCAATTGTTCTTTTTGCATTTGTCACCCGAGTGGGACGGGTATGCCCAGACGTGGGTCCCATGCTCTCCATGCCACTGGAGTCAAGCTATCCTGGCTGATGAGGGGTGAAACCCCGAAACTGGTCCTAGGATGCTTGTTTCTAGTCCAGGGAGGACCTGGCCTGGCAGTTCGGGCTGGACTGATCCCATTGGTTGCAGGGTCAAGACTGATTTGCATATGGAGGGGTTCAAACTGGAATGGCATGGTGTGCAAGAAAACAATGGATTTAGGCTCATATCTCTGTACTGGGGTGAATGTATGACATTGTTCTGCATTCTGTCCATCAATTGTTCTTTTTGCATTTGTCACCCCGAGTGAGAAGGGTATGCCCAGACATGGGTCCCATGCTCTCCATGCCACTGGAGTCAAGCTATCCTGCCTGATGAGGGGTGAAACCCTGAAACCAGTCCTAGGATGCCTGTTTGCAGTCCAGGGAGAACGTGGCCTGGCAGTTCAGGCTGGACTGTTCCCATTGGGCACAGGGTCAAGACTGATTTGCATATGGCTGGATTTAAACTGGAGTGGCATGGTGAGCAAAAAAAATTGATTTAGTCCTTGATCTCTCTACTGGGGTGAATGTATGACATTGTTTTGCATTCTGTCCGTCAATTTTTCTTTTTGAATTTGTCATCCTGAGTGGGATGGGTATACCCAGACATGGGTCGCATGCTCACCATGCCTCTGAAGTCAAGCTATCCTGGCTGATGAGGGGTGAAACCCTGAAACTGGTCCTAGGATGCTTGTTTCCAGTCCAAGGAGGACCTGGCCTAGCAGTTCGGACTGGACTGTTCCCAGTGGGTGCAAGGTCAAGACTGATTTGCATATGGCTGGGTTCAAACTGGAATGGCATGGTGAGCAAAAAAACGATGGATTTAGGCCCAGATCTCTGTACTGGGGTGAATGTATGATATTGTTCTGCATTCTGTGCATCAATTGTTCTTTTTGCATTTGTCACCCCGAGTGGGACGGGTATGCCCAGACGTGGGTCCCGTGCTCTCCATGCCACTAGAGTCAAGCTATCCTGGATGATGACGGGTGAAACCCCGAAACCGGTCCTAGGATGCTTGTTCCCCAGTCCAGGGAGGACCTGGCCTGGCAGTTCAGGCTGGACTGTTCCTATTGATTGCAGGGTCAAGACTGATTTGCATATGCCTGGGTTCAAACTGGAATGGCATGGTGAGCAAAAAAACGATGGATTTAGGCCCAGATCTCTGTACTGGGGTGAATGTATGACATTGTTCTGCATTCTATCCATCAATTGTTCTTATTGCATTTGTCCCCCCGAGTGGGACAGGTATGCCCAGACGTGGGTCCCATGCTCTCCATGCCACTGGAGTCAACCTATCCTGGCTGATGAGGGGTGAAACCCTGAAACCGGTCCTAGGATGCTTGTTTCCAGTCCAGGGAGGACCTGGCCTGGCAGTTCGGGCTGGACTGTTCCCATTGGGTGCAGGGTCAAGACTGATTTGCATATGGCTGGGTTCAAACTGGAATGGCATGGTGAGCAAAAAAACAATGGATTTAGGCCCAGATCTCTGTACTGGGGTGAATGTATGACATTGTTCTGCATTCTGTCCATCAATTGTTCTTTTTACATACAACATAGCCATGCTTCCAGAAGTACCTAGTTTTGACATTGCAAAGTTCACATACTAGTACATTCACATTGTTATATGTGAGAATTACAACAGGAGAGATTGGTTTGGTGACATGTGTTTTAATGAAATGAACAGGGACAGCTCCTCCGTTAGGGCGGAGGGGCGTCGCCCCACTGCTTCCTCGCAGTGCGAGAAGCAGAAACATAAAATGGTAAAACTACCATTTTACGTATCTGCTTCTCGCACTACGAGAAAGCAGAAGTGCCTGGTTGGGGGCGGGCGGGTGGGCGGTTCTGCTCGAGGGCAGGGTGGAGTGGCTTGCCCACTCTTGTGGGCCCTGACTGTTTGGTCGGCCCTCTGGGGCCGACCAAACCAGTCATGTGCACTCTGGATTTTCTCTATGTAGGCTGCACAGGTGCAGAGAGGGAGGGAAGCTGCCGGTGGAAGTCGCAGACCCGGCAAGGAGCAGCAGGAGCTGAGGTAGAGGCGCGTGAGCCGGAGGAAGGTAAGTTTTTTTAATTGAAATTACCGTCCCACTTCCCCCCAACCCCCCACGACCACCCCACCCCTGCCAATCATTGCCGGCCGTGACTGTAACGCAGGCCCACTCTCAAGTTACCTCTGTGGAGCAGACGTGCCTCTGGGCGGTACCATGTCCACCCCCCTACCTAACGCTCTTGATATAATGCTGTATTTTCCCACAGAGGAGTGGGTGTACACGAGGCAGAGCAATATATGGAGCGGCCACACCTGATATAAACCTGGTCGGACCACAAGTTACCTAGGGGTAGTAGGCATCGCTGAACCGCTCAATATCCGACCCCCCTCATATTAATATGCCCTTCCCCCAAGGTCAAAAAGCGAATGTCTCGCGGGTGAGCTAATGTGTGGACCCTTCCCGCATATTACTCTCCCCTTGATATGAGCCTGTCTGCTCCTCTGCCTCCACATGCCAGTCTGCCGCTGGACTATGCAACTACGGACCCACTCCCAAAATATATATATAACACCCCTCTCCTATAACGCTGCCCTTAACTCTAAAGTGCTAGTCCCCTGCAGGCCCATACATGTGCAGACCTCACCATCCCTCCATTATTCACCCCGATTCAACGCGGCCCTTACCCCCACAGTACTGGGGCCACATAGTCTACAGCTTATCACCACTGTACATATCGCCCCGATATATCGCCGCCCTTACTACTACAGTGCTGATCTTCCGCAGGGCCATGCAACTTGCAAACCCTCCACCCCTGTATAACGCTGCCGTTGTATCCACTGTGCTCTTCCGCAGACCATAGAGTGTGCAGACTTCACCTCCCTCCCATATAGTGCCCTCTGATATAACGCTGCCGTTCCTTCCACAGTGCTGATCTTCACAGGGCTGTGCAATGTGACCAAACCACCCGTCCCTTATATAACGCTGCTCTTACAGCCGCCGCATCACAGATCTCCGGCAGGGCCATAGCGCGTGGAACCCCCCCCACCCCCAATATGCCGCCCCTGATATGCCGCAGCCCTTACTTTCACTGCGCGGATCTTACCTAGGGCCATACGGAGTGCAGACATTGCCACCCCCACTTATGCCACCCCTGATATAACGCTGTCCTTACATTCACCCTGCAAATATCTTGCAGGGCCATACCACACAGTGTGCAGAACTTACCCCTCCATATAACGCACTATATAAATTAGCCCTTACCTCCACAGTGCGGATCTCCCCTCCACCCAGCCCGCTCCACATTACTGCCCTGATATAACGCTGCACGTACCGCCCCAGTGCGGATCTCCCTAGACCCACCCGCTGCACATAACTGCAGTGACTTAACGCTGCCCTTACCTCCAAAGTCAGATCAGAGAAGGATTGTGCAATAGACCATCACTCCCCATATAGCGCTGTACTTACATCCACTTACAAAAAAGGGTAAACCCAAAAAGCCACTGGGAACTGGGTATGAAATAGTACAATAGAACAAGGGTCCCAGTAGACGCATATTTAACAAACACATTTCATGAGAGACATAATGAACAAAACTTATACCAATACGTTAAGAGTATTCAGTACAATGTTATTTAATCACATTGAGCATACGTTTAGTGAATCTATAAATTAAATTCAAAAATGTACCAAAAATCAGTGCCCCAAGGGGGGAGAAGAAAGGGGAAAAAAAGAAAATAGTGTGCTTTAAGTGAGGGTTGAAGCAGTGTACAAGAAGGGTAGTGACATTATTAACATCACACAATTATTTGCATTAAGGGATGGCTTGTCCTTAAGCCTGATTAATGAAAAAGTATACACAAATGCATAGCCATGATTGAGAATTACAAATCACAATGATTCATCACTGTTGATCAAACTGGCAAGTTGTCGGATTGTCGACGTTTCGACCCCCAAAAAGGTTGTAGGTAATTTAATCCCTTACGGAGGGGTCTTCATCAGGACTGTGATGGAGGGGGAGGGGGCACCTGGGGAATTAATAAAAAGGTCTTACACCATGGACACTCAGAAAATTATAACATATAGGAAAAGGACAGATGTTCAATTAATTACCATGAAACACTCCGACTAAGAGTGGTATTCGAAAGAATGGGCGCGCAGGCTCCTAAAAGCAGAGAGCGGGGAAGCAGGCACCTGAAAAACAGGGTGCAGAATGTCAAATGTACAACCCAAGGACTGTATCATGGATACGGTTACCAAGCGGTAAACAAAACTTACTTAAATTCACAAGGAAAATATTTGTCCCTTCCGATCGGTCAAAAGACCAAACTATTGTGGAATCAATTGAATTGCTGGACCACGAGGTTCCGTACAATCACTCGAGGGCACATCTGAAATGAAACGGACAGGGGGGGAAATGAAGTCCTGACTCTGAAACATTAATATTGCTAAAAACCACACCAAATAGTCAAACGTGTGAGAACTCGGTATAAATACCTCCGATTTAGCGCGCCACACTAACGAGGCCCGCAGGGTACTTGAATCTGGGAAGACAAGTAAAGAAACGGACTTTGAAACTATAATGTTCTCTGTCTAAGAAAAATACTCGTGTGAAGCCACGAAGTAAATGAATAAATACCTCCGTGTGCAAGCGACACGCTTACTGTGCCGGCAAGGAGCTTCAATCTGAGAAAAAGATACCAAGACCAACTTTAACGCTTAAAAAACTAACTAACCCTCCTTAAAGATTTAAATACAAGCTGCAGAATGTTTCCCGCACTTGCAATGCTTACCTCCAGTGCGAAAGCTGCCTCCGTCTCGCTGGAAGGGAAACGTAGCACTGACGCATCTGTACCTTAAGGAGCAGGGGCTCGGCTGTCGCGTGCACGCGCGACCCGTGTCACGGCAGACGTTCAATGCTTGTCAATTTTGACAAGTCATTGACGTGCTGTCATGGAAAAAAGACTCAAAACGGGGTTCTGCATGGATCGAACCCACCGGAATTACAAGGCAAGATAATCAGATCGGCATGGTTTAAAGTGAAGACTAAAAGTTGAGAAAATCAAAAATTAATAATTAAGACTACGAATTCGGGAAATAATAATTAGGACCACACGGAGTGGTAGTATGTCCGCCCTGATTCATAGTGGTGGTTGGATGAATCACACACACGGAAAGTTTAGCAAAAATAGAAGAGTTTCCCCAGCGTATAATGGCATTTCCACAGGTCAAGATGCCATGGACAATATAATCTAAACATGCAAAAATGACTGATAGGTAGTAGTGGTCCCTACAAGGGAGACAACCGCACATCAATATGAGCAACGTGTTTGTAATTAACAATAGTACGTGTGAATAATTATGTTGCTATAATTAGGACGGGGTGCTAGAGTAGCTTGATACACCTACTACCTGTAGGTGCTATTAGCACATTAGAAACTAATATGCATATAGGTACACTGAAGCAAAGCAATTACAGCACACCCTTTGATATCTGTGACAATCAAAGTATAATGTTAGACAAATACTAAACACAGTCTGAAATCACATGCATTCCTAGACATATGTTGATGCGGACAATCCATCGAGACAACAACTGTGTGGAACATGTAGATAGTCCAAAGATGTCATCAGGCGATAATTCTTTCACTTTTTATTAGTTTTTCATAAATTCCCAGCACTCGATTTTTGCCGATACGTGTTTCGTCTATACTTAGACTTTTTCAAGGCACAATGGGAATGTTGAAATGGTGTGGTCCAGTATGGAAAATTCCAAGGCTAACATCCGTTAGCGTACTTGATGGCCAATATTTCATGTATAGGTAACACTGCAGTCAAAACAACAACTGTAGTTGAGCACAAGAAACACTGATATATCTGGTTCCATGATACGTGTTTCGTCTATACTTAGACTTTTTCAAGGCACAATGGGAATGTTGAAATGGTGTGGTCCAGTATGGAAAATCCCAAGGCTAACGTCCGTTAGCGTACTTGATGGCCAATATTTCATGTATAGGTAACACGGCAGTCAAAACAACAACTGTAGTTGAGCACAAGAAACACTGATATATCCGGTTCCATATAGTAGCAGGCAGGCCGTTGAATAACTGACCCTAGTAAAAAATGTCTGTATCGGTCAAATAATCCAATTATGTTGCATGGACCATACGTCGCGTCCATTTAAGTAAACACCATCACCGTGGTCAATGATAAAAGTAGGATGCAAATCCCTGGTAAGTTTGCGACCTATAAGACGACTGTATCCCCACATGAAGAGGCGTGTGACCGCTCGAGTTGTAAGTCATATAATTTAAACATACAGCAGAGGTGTCAAAACACTGAAAGTTACTACAAGGCGCCAGTCCTTGGTGTATTAAAATATCATAATAACCGTTATAGAAACACATAGGGGCATATTCACAAGGACTTATCGCCGAGTTATCGCCACCTTAACGCATCAAAAATGGAGATAGATTTAACGCCCCATTCACAAGCGGGTGCAAACTGCAGACATCGCCAGTATTCCCGCGATAACTGCCGCAAAATTTACCTCCACGGGTGACACCACCAACTAACCCTAATGAGATGCAGAGTAGGCATTCCAGTGCAAAAACTCACGAAAACACCACAACACCACTTTCACAACGAACTGCCAGATCTGCGATGCGAACCAAAAACAGGCGATAAGCCGTGGTAGCAGCAGGGAATTAACACCTGCCTTTTGCTGGTGTTAAGCAGGACAACTACCTGCAGTATGAAAGGGAGCCCAGCCAAGAGCCACATCTGAAGACCCACAGATGCCATGGAGCCAATGATCATGCAGCTCGGAGACCCATGAGGGCCACAACACCCACCGCCACCACCCCCAGGCCCCCCCGGGCCCCCCCTGGACAAACACATACCGTGCACGACACAAAAGCCACAAAAAGCGCATGATGTCGCACAATGACAAAAAGAAACACACATGTGTGGTCAGAAGAACGAGAAACAGTCACTCATCATTGAAGTAACAACCAAAAACTTTATTGAAATACAACACAAAACACCAATGCGGAAGACTCCTGTCGGGTCTGTCCGGGACAATGTTGATGTCACAGCCTGGAAAATAAAGCACAAAATCAGAACGTGTGTCATGCGCACATCAAAGGAGCGAGACACAGAGAAACAGAGAATGAAAGAAAGGCAGAGAGAGAAAGAGAGAGAGAAAGAAAGAAAGGGAGAGAGAGAGAGAAGGAAAGGAAGGGAGAGAGAGAGAGAGAGAGAAGGAAAGGAAGGGAGAGAGAGAGAGAGAGAGAGAAGGAAAGGAAGGGAGAGAGAGAGAGGGAGGGACACTGCTGCCCCCGCGCACCCAGGCACCACTGCTCACCTGCTGCCACCGGTGTGTCTCCAACCACGAGCCGGTATAAACTGCAATCCACCAGGTCTGCAATCAGTAATCGAGGCCAGAGTCAATCATGGCAGAGTCCATCTCACTGCACACAGCAACGACGCCTGTCCGTCCCTGCGCACACATGCAGCCGCACCCTACCCCCTCCCGCTGGCCAGCGCTGGCTGTCCGCCCTTGCGCACCCAGGCCCCACTGCTCACCTGCCGCCAACGGTGTGTCCACAAGTGGGCACACCACGTGCCCATGCAAGCTCCAGGCCCCGGTCCCGCCTCCATGGCATGCTCCACATCATGCGGACCCGCATCGCGGCCCAGCAGGTCCCACACATGGCGCTGAGTCCTGAGGCATCAATGGCAGAGACCACATCAGTGCACACGTCCTCATCGCAGGTTGCACACCCGCTCAGCAATTTCGGTGCCACTAACCCTGTGCAACCCCAGTCAGCGCCACGTGGTGGTAGGCCTGTGACGGCCGCAAGGCTTTGGGTGCCACTAACCCTGTACAACCCCAGTCAGCGCCACGTGGTGGTAGGCCCGTGACGGCCACAAGGCTTCGGGTGCCACTAACCCTGTGCAACCCCAGTCAGCGCCACATGGTGGTAGGCCCGTGATGGCCGCACGGCTTCGGGTGCGACTAACCCTGTGCGCAACAACTCATGGGCCCTTTATGATTGAGAATCGTGGAACGTCCGTCATCCAGTCACCTCCGGCAGTGGGGAATGTGACGTTGTCAGCCCCTTATATTGGCGGGGTCACATGGCCTGTGACGCCTGTGCCGGATGGGTGTGGTGTGTGTGCAAACCTGCCCTCAGGGAGTGGCCGTGACATGCTGACAACTAGACCAGTGACCTGCAGACCACTAGCGTGTAAACCTGCGACATTTAGCCCCCCCCCTCGGAGCGTAAGCGGAGTGGTCTGGCCTGGCGTACGCCGGACCATCGCAGGGCGTGCAACAATGACTCGGGGGCTCTGGGCGTGGTTTAGTCCATGTCCGGACAAGGAAGTGACTAATGCGTGTGTCCCTGTTGTAGTGTCTACGGCACCCAGAACGCAATCGGCAATGTAGCACACTGTGACTGGAATCCCACTAGATGAGCATCATTGACGTTAGGGGGAGTCACTGACCCTACATTCATCCACACATTCATACTTGAATGATGAAAGACATGACACAGCAGTGCGTTTCTGAATGTTTAATGCACATCCAGTGGAGTTTTGCAGCTGGAGCAGTACAGGGCCATGCCAACCCCACTTCACAATATGGGCCCGTGGAGGGCCAGCCAGGGTCCATCGGGGAATGACAAGTACAGCGGAAGAGGAAGAGTACAGTCCGCAGTTTGGTCGCCGTGTCATTGGTCACCAAACAGGATATGGCAGTCCATGTCGCGGTCCAAGGTGAGTGCAGCAGAGTGTATCGGGGGTCAGTGGAAGGTCATGGGGCCATGTGCGGCACCAAGCAGCAACAGGCCAGGTGGCAGAAATGAATGCTAGTGCCTCCTTCTGATCTCAATCCCATCCACGTCCTCGTCCTTGGATGTGTGCCCTGTCTCACCTGTGGGTGGTGCAGTTCCGGCTGCGGCACTGTGTGCCACTGACACATCAGGGGCCGGAGGTGGATTGTCGGCCGCACTGTGTGGCAGTGACACATCAGGGGGCGGAGATGTGGATGGTGTAGGAGCAGCAGCATTCATCTGCGCCACGCCTTGTGGCAGCAATGCCATGATGAGGATCTGCAGGGCATGGTAGATCCCAGCTACATTTTGCTGATGTGCAGCGGTGGCTGCCATCCTTTCCGCCTCCATCCGCACCATGTCCTCCATGAGCCTCCGCATGTGTGCCAGCTCACGGCTGAGATCGCTGGAGCCACTCTGAGCGGACAGGTGTTCTTGTCTCCGAGTCATGACTCCAGCGATGTCAGCCAGGGCTCGTTGGAGACCATGGAGTGGCCTGTGGGTGTCCGTTAGGGACTGTAAGTGGTCCCTGATGTTACTCAGACACCCATGTATGGCATCTAGTTTTGCTGCCATGAGGTCGAACCCCACCCGCACCTGATCAGCCATCTTCACCTGGGCCTCTAACACACGGCGTTGGAAGGCCATGTGTTGTTCGTGGGGGTCCTGGGAGACAGCCGGGGTTGTGGGTGCCTCCTGCTGGGTGGTTTGTGGAGTGGGTGGGGTCTCCTTGATGCAGCTGGGCTGCCTGATCCTGGAGGTGATTGGCAGATGAGTTCAATGATGTCTTGGAGGGCTTCGGTGTCGATGCTGGGGGTGTCCTCCTCGTCATCAGTGAAGAGTGGCTGGGATTGCTCTGCAGGAGGTGTTGACGGTGCCTCTTTAATGTAAAGGGGAGATGCTGTATTACAATGTGTCCACATGTATGTAGCCGCATGGTACATGTTCACATTCAGGCATTATGGCAATGTACATTATGACAGTCTGTAGATCAGGGCCATGATCCAGAGTCATTGTGGGTGTGCACTGTGCTCTGCTTGATTGTGCATGTGTGCCATTGTGGCCATCTCCCCCGTCCTACCCAGTACCTGGTGGTTACTCACCCTGTTGCTGTTGTGTTGTGTCATGTCGAGCAGTGTCCGCTCCCCCGACTCCTGCCACGGTCTCCACACTGATGACTGTCGACACCAGCTCCTCCATGTCATCCAGCTCCAGCTGTGGCGCTGGGCTCCCAACTCCAGTCTGCATTGCTGCCTTCTGGTTGCCTGCGAGTTTCTCCTTAGTTTTGCGCTTGATGTCAATCCATCGCCTCTTGACCTCGTCCATTGACCTCTTGTGCTCTCCGACGGCATTCATCTTGTCCACGATGGACCGCCATATTCCATTTTTGGTGCCCAATGACACGTTGGAGGTGACGAACAGTTCTTGATGGTGTTCCATCACCTCCGTGACCAGGATCCTATTCTCCTGCGGACCGAACCGCCTCTTCCTCTTCTTCTTGTCCTTGCCCTTCCCTGTCCCCAGGGCCCAGGCTGGTCGTCCGGGGTGCTTGTGGGGTTCCGCTCGTCCTCTGCGCCGGCTCCGGCTGCCTCCATGGTGCTTCGGTGTTGGTTATTTTGTGTTTGTGTGTTTTTTCTACTTTTGTAATGATTTTCCCACCTGCCGTGTGTGTATTGCAGGCCTGGCGCTACTTATCGCTGATTTCCTCATTGCGGTTTGGCCCATCGCACGTTTTTTTGCATTGGGGTTTGTGTTTTTATCTCAGTCGCGGTGGTTGTATCGCGGACATTGGCCGCGTTTTCGGCAAACTATCGCATGGTACCGCCGTGTTGTGAATTCCACGTTAACACAGGGTTATTTTCCCGCGATAGACTGCGATGTGTAAAGTTGCGTTAACATTTTTTGGAGATGTTTAGCGCACGTTCTTGTGAACCTTGACATGTCAATACACATAAGTACTATTTATCAGTGATTTATTGTCTGGAACTATATGTTTAATTGTCTTTTTGGAATCTGCGCATTCCATTCACCACCATACCACAATGCCATTCATAATGTCTGTTTTGGCATAAGTTCCTATTAAGGCTGACACCTGGTACCCTCTATGTGTTTCTATAACGGTTATTAAGATATTTTACTACACCAAGGACTGGCGCCTTGTAGTAACTTTCAGTGTTTTGACACCTCTGCTGTATGTTTAAATTATATTGTCCATGGCATCTTGAACTGTGGAAATGCCATTATACACTGGGGAAACTCTTCTATTTTTGCTAAACTTTCCGTGTGTGTGATTCATCTAACCACCACTATGAATCAGGGCGGACATACTACCACTCCGTGTGGTCCTAATTATTATTTCCCGAATTCGTAGTCTTAATTATTAATTTTTGATTTTCTCAACTTCTAGTCTTCACTTTAAACCATGCCGATCTGATTATCAGGCTTTGTAATTCCGGTGGGTTCGATCCATGCAGAACCCCGTTTTGAGTCTTTTTTCCATGACAGCACGTCAATGACTTATCAAAATTGACAAGCATTGAACGTCTGCACGCGACAGCCGAGCCCCTGCTCCTTAAGGTACAGATGCGTCAGTGCTCCGTTTTCCTTCCAGCGAAACGGAGGCAGCTTTCGCACTGGAGGTAAGCATTGCAAGTGCGGGAAACATTCCGCAGCTTGCATTTAAATCTTTCAGGAGGGTTAGTTAGTTTTTTAAGCGTTAATGTTGGTCTTTGTATCTTTTTCTCAGATTGAAACTCCTTGCCAGCACAGTAAGCGTGACGCTTGCACACGGAGGTATTTATTCATTTACTTCGTGGCTTCACACGAGTATTTTTCTTAGACAGTGAACATTATAGTTTCAAAGTCGGTTTCTTTACTTGTCTTCCCAGATTCAAGTACCCTGTGGGCCTCGTTAGTGTGGCGCGCTAAATCGGAGGTATTTATACCGAGTTCTCACACGTTTGACTATTTGGTGTGGTTTTTAGCAATATTAGTGTTTCAGAGTCAGGGCTTCATTTCCCCCCTGTCCGTTTCATTTCAGATGTGCCCTCGAGTGATTGTATGGAACCTTGTGGTCCAGCAATTCAATTGATTCCACAATTGTTTGGTCTTTTGACCGATCGGAAGGGACAAATATTTTCCTTGTGATTTTAAGTAAGTTTTGTTTACCGCTTGGTAACCGTATCCATGATACAGTCCTTGGGTTGTACATTTGACATTCTGCACCCTGTTTTTCAGGTGCCTGCTTTCCTGCTCTCAGTTTTTAGGAGCCTGCGCGCCCATTCTTTCGAATACCACTCTTAGTCGGAGTGTTTCATGGTAATTAATTGAACCTCTGTCCTTTTCCTATATGTTTTAATTTTCTGAGTGTCCATGCTTTAAGGCCTTTTTATTAATTCAAAACAAAGAGAGGGGGAGAGGAGGATATGGCTAGGTTCGTCCTCCTGGGTACTTATGGGAACGAGTAGGTCATATTGACGGAGGCTAGCCGAGTCAAGGTCTATTCAGGCTCCTCCACCCGGGCTGACCATGGGGCTTACTTTTGCCAGTTATTAAATACTACGTGTTCAGTATAACCGTATGTAATTTACAATTATATCTAGCGCTGACACAATAAGTGCGCGCCCCACTGTTTTTCTTATTTTTCACTTTATTACAGGTTTGCACAGAGTGGTACACATGGGGCTGGCCCCCATGTTGTCCTGAAGAAGAGGTTAGGGGACACCTCGAAACATGTTGACTTAAAATATCAGGGACATTTAATTATTTTCCCTTTTATTAACCCCTTTTTATCCTTTGCCAACTAGGAGCAAGAATAAAATCGTTTACGTTCACTAGTTAGGTAATTTTTAACAACCACTCACACCACTCCCCCTTCACTGCACTACACATAGTCATATCTTAAAAATTAGTGCTCCTACGTAACTATTGCAAGTCGCAGCACGCCCCAAGCAGTAGATGCTTGGGATGGCCCCAATGATGAAGCATGTCACCTAGGGGAAACCTTTGGTGAGTGAGGGGACTCAAGAAAATAATTTTCTTTTCCCTTTATTGAGGTGTGTCTTACTCATTTAGTAGACCCCTCCTCTTCCCTATTAGCTAGGTTCCCTGATCCATTATTTACGGATCTTCTTTTGCTTTTTATTAATTCCCCAGGTGCCCCCCTCCATCACAGTCCTGATGAAGACCCCTCCGTAAGGGATTAAATTACCTACAACCTTTTTGGGGGTCGAAACGTCGAAAATCCGACAACTTGCCAGTTTGATCAACAGTGATGATTCATTGTGATTTGTAATTCTCAATCATGGCTATGCATTTGTGTATACTTTTTCATTAATCAGGCTTAAGGACAAGCCATCCCTTAATGCAAATAATTGTGTGATGTTAATAATGTCACTACCCTTCCTGTACACTGCTTCAACCCTCACTTAAAGCACACTATTTTCTTTTTTTCCCCTTTCTTCTCCCCCCTTGGGGCACTGATTTTTGGTACATTTTTGAATTTAATTTATAGATTCACTAAACGTATGCATTGTTCAATGTGATTAAATAACATTGTACTGAATACTCTTAACGTATTGGTTTAAGTTTTGTTCATTATGTCTCTCATGATATGTGTTTGTTAAATATGCGTCTACTGGGACCCTTGTTCTATTGTCCTTACATCCACATCGCAGATCTCCGCGGTGCAATGCATACAACTGTGTCATTATTGGTATAAAAAAAGCACATAATGTAACGCCTGAAAAAGACAAACTGAAATAATGAAGTTACATAGGAGGCCCTCCTGTGTGAGTGAACCCTGCACAGGCCGTAAGATAGAACACATGAAATATTCATGTATTGAGGCGGCCTGGGCATCAAAAAGTAGGATAGTAAAAAGGAAACTTTTTCTATTGAAGCGCATCTGTTTGGAATGTGAGCACAAACTGGCTTAGTGTGTACGAAAATGCAGGCTCTGGTGACTTTTGCAAAGTAAACAATTCAGTGTAATAATCTTCTCCGTAATATGCGAAACAAAGCCGGGTATGCACACACACCCCGTGCCCTGCAGCCTGCCTGGCATCCCCTGCTCTGTCTTTGCCCCCCATGTCTGCCGGGATTCTAAGCAGTGGCAGCTTTTGGTAAAGTGGTGCTCAAAGCAGGCCATATGAAAGAGAGTGTCTCAGAGAGCAAGAGCACAGAACTGACTAAAAAGAGCATCTTCTTTTCCCTTTCAGCATCATTGTCGCTTGTGTCGTGGGCTTTGGAACAATCCACACATTACGTTTCAATGAGTCGACGTAACAGTGAATTCACTTCAGTCTAAGAGGTCACAGTGACTGCACATATAAGCACTTCTGCGAGGCGTTGTGCGAAGTGTTTATTTTGTGGTGATAATATTTGTGCACGTTCTACTCTTGATTCTAGTTTTTGGGCTTCTTTTGATGGTGACGGTTATCTGTAGTTTTGGGTATTTGATGATGCGTGTGCACCACATATTTTGAGACGTAGATGTGCGTGTTGTTTTTATTATTTAGTGATTACATTTGTTTGTATCTTCTATTCGGTAAAGACGCTTGCATTTATATTTATTCTTCTGTGAGAAGTTCGTGTTTTGTGGTGATGGTAATAATGATTCCTTCTTGTTGGTGACGAGTGTAGTTTATCTCTGGTGATTTCTGCTCGGTGTAGATTGTGCCATTGTGATACATGTTTGTCGTATATTCTGTGACGTGTGCGTGTGTGTGAATGTGTGTACATCATTTGCATTCTTGGATGGTGGTCCATGCTTTCATGTATATTACGACTGAACAGTGCAATGTGTATCCTTCTGGGTGTGTGAGTAGTTTAACGGTTGAGAATGAGGTGTGTGTAGTTCGTATTATTTCCGGGTCTTAGCATATATCTTGTGACTCTTAAGCACAGGGCTGTGTTTCAGAAACAGATCAAAGCGAATGAAGGGGTTAACCTTCCTAATATTTTACCATTAACGACCCCCCCCAAGCCACAGCAGACAGCTGCCGTGAGATGCTTTTCAATGGAAAGTGCCAGATTATATTAAATATTTTGGACAGCTTTTGCGAGCAGAATGCAGCATTTACATCTCCTTGAATAAAAAGAGTCACTCTGGACAACATCTTCTGAGCTGCTTATAGCGGCCGTCACCACCCAGCTCACCACCCCACCCCACCCACACACACACCCGGGCTTTGCGGTGTGCCTGCCTTTTTGCAATATTTTTAGTAGCGCTTAGAGGACAGGTCCTTCTAGGAGTGAAGAGAGAGCTTGCTGGGAGAAGGGAGTACACAATGAATCTATAGAAAAATTGTTTGTAGTTTTGTAAGCGTTTTCACCAGACGCTGCCCCAGTGCACTGCAGTTTGACCCTCTGACGCACCCACAGTGCACTGTAGTTTGACCCTCTGATGCCGCCCCACAGCCCAGATCAAATATTTCTTGTTTACATTGTGAGAAGTTTGCCTGGTATATGCTGTCCACTAATTAAAGTGGGCACCTTGCACCAGTCCAAACGACCTTTATTGATGATTAGGTTAAAGACAACCTTTATTGAAAGCTATCCTAGTGGTAGCTATGGAGAGCAGCCTTCAGGCTAAGTCTCGAAGGAATGTAAAGCAGCTTGTTTTACCAGTATATAACCTCCTGAATGACCAAATGAAAGGAGAACCACACAAGGTATATATAAAATATATGTATTTATTACTAAACACTCTCTACTAACCTATTTATGAGATTAGAGAACAAAGCACACAATATTAAATCACTAGAACGACAGTAAATAGCGCAATACACAGTGGGCTCCAGGGGGAGACCAAACCATATACTAAGAAAGTGGTATAACAACCACGACTTGATTAGACACAGTGCCTAGAGCACGTAGAATTGCTGGGACCCCAAGGAACCACCCAAGCTAGTGACACAGGGGACCCACGGAGGACGGGTGCAGTGTGTGAACACAGACGTGAGCGCCGTACAACTCTATGGGAAAGTCGCAGTTGGAAATTTAAAGATTAAGGACACTTAGGAGAGGACTTTCAGCAAACCCAGCTAAACATAGAAGGTTCTAAGGCCAGCACCCTTGAGAGTACCGAGGTACCCGTGTTACCTATCCCAGAGGAGCCGGGTGCATAGGGGTCAAGTGGTGTCGGAAACCCTCGTCGTTTTCAATGGCGTGATGCGAAAAAGTACTGCTGCCGTGGAGAAGAAAAGTGTCCGGTGTGATCCAAGCCTGGATCGTAGATGAGAAGAACGTGAAAGCAGAGGGGACAAAGTCTGGGTCACTTCACGTGACCAGGAGCGGAGCAATCGAATGCCCACCGATGTCGGGTGCTTCAGGTGAGAAGAGGTGAAGCTTGACTCTGCAGCCACGGGGACCAGGAGGCATCGATGATGACCACAGTCCGGAGGCGAGCTGTCCCATGAAGGATGTCGAGTGCTGGGTGGTCAGTGTCCGGATTGAACACCAACAAGCCTTGTCAACTGCAACCCACGAGGTCAGAGGAAAGATGCTTCTGTGAGGACCAGCAAGGTCCTGGGAACTCTCCAAGTGATGGAGAGTCAGGGCACATCTGGAGCAACCAGGGAAGCCCACTTAAAGTTAAAGTTACCTTCACAGGGACCCACAGGCCAACGGACCAGGGATCGCAAAGGGACCTCGAGCTGAATCACTAAATACCAGCCCACGGAACACTCCTGGAGTGTAGGCTGGAAATCTTCAGTGGAATTACTGCTCTGGGTCAGGAATACAAGTGGCCCAAAGCACAGCTTCAGGGATCGCCGGAAAGCATATGCTGCTGCAAATGTACACGGTGCCCAGGGGTACGGGTTTCACGGTCCCCACGAGGGATACGGGCCTCAGGATTGCTGAGAGCACAGATCAACCTCTGAGTCTTCAGGAACCCACCTCCTGTATTGCAGAAATCTTCGGAGTCCTTCAGGAGCTTCGTAGATGTAAACCAGTCAGATGCGTTTAGGTGCCTGCTCAGCAGGGGAGTAACTCCTTTACTCCAAGGGAGATTCTTCTGTCGTCCAACGAAGTGTAGATCATCAAAAGTACTTGGTTTCTGTAGCAGAGTTTAGTCCAGGTAAATCGAAAGTCCTCTAGTCAGGGGTTCCTATTTTATACCCAAGGAAGGGGTGGGACAAACTCTGGGGACCCACCTATGGGAGGGTCAGGACATAGGGGTGGCTACACCCATGTCCTTTGTCCAGTTTCATGCCAGAGCAGGAGCAAATGGCTCCTGCAACCGGTTTGAGCTGGACTATGCACAGGGACACCAAATGTGCCCCCAGTGCAGACATCAAGGCACTCTCAGAGTGCACCCACCCAGCCCCAATACACTAAAGCCTGTCTGGGAGGTGGTCACACCTCCCTGTGACAGGAAACCTATTGTCAAACCTTCCCCTGCCGGAGTTTCGTCCAGCAGCAGGAGGGCAGACTCGTGTCTGTGGCTGGCAGCATCCATTTTGTGATGCCAGGGTCAAGAAAGCTGGTACCGGGTGTAACGGTGCTGTCATATTTCTCCCTCTAGTAGGGTGGAATCATACCTCCCACACCAGTTACTGGTGTGGAGGTATGATCCCAAGGTATTTGACACCAAACACAACATGTTTCCATGCAGCCATATTAAAGTTAGCATTTACCGCAAGGTTATAATGCACTTAAGTATATATGGTTGGCTGCATCACAAACAACCCCGGAGAATAGGTTCCGAAGGCTGTAGAGGGGCTCTGCTCATGCATGGGCACCCTCTCACATAAAACCCAGCACCCTGCCTTCAGGATTGATAAGGCCTGCCATAGGGGTGATTGATAGGTTTATATGTACAGTGATTAGGATAGATATAGTGAACCTATATCTAAGTAAGGGGTGCATGCACCACCTTACATAGGCTGCTGTAGCAGACCTGTTGTGTCATTTTGAATGGTCTCTCAGGGGTGGCATAATACATGCTGCAGCCCCTGGGAGGCCTCTGGGGTACCTATGCCCTGGGTACATAGTATACCATATACTAGGGACTTATAAGGGTACCCCAGAATCCAATCTGGAGTGTACCTAAAGTACATGAACAACCAATTTAGGGAGAAAGCAGATAGACTGGGGTCTTGATTAGCAGGATCCCAGTCAGACTAAGTCGAAAACCAGCAAAACACCCGGAAAAAAGTGGGGGTAACCACGCAGTCAGATTCCACCTTCCTACATAACCCCCCCAAACGAAAGGAGATAAGGCTAACCTTGTCCAGTTGAGCCTTTATTGACTAAGTGGCCATATAAGGAAGATCCTGCACTAGCATGGATACCCCCTGTCTTATGGTCCACTAAGCAGTCCCTACCCCTAAGGTTATGGGATGGTCTCCAAAAGTTGGGATTTCTACCTGTAGGGTGTTTTGGCAAAGTAAAAGGCTGTTGGGGTGTCTGAGTAGAGAAGTGAGGCCCTAATAAAGTTGGTCTCAGCTTCCCCAGAGCACTGGTCACCATGGAGGCCTTTCTTTCCATGACTAAGTTGTATCTGGCCCTAAGGGTCAACCTCTGGCTGCCTACAGCTGGGGGTTGGGTCCCTTTGGTTGGAACACTGGAGGGACATGGTAGGTTTGGAACCACTTGGTCCCAGGTTTGCCTTTGCCCAACAGAGTCCATCTGGGGTGGTCCCTATTCAATGGTAAGCGGGATCCCTCAGTGAGTTGAGGAATTTTCACCTGGCTAGGGCTACTAGACTGGGTGCCCCATATCTGTTGATGAGGGTGTTCCTCTGGACAGTGGGCCCTTAGGGGTCCACTGACCTCCCTGACCTCTGCATCCCTGGGCTGATTGAGGTAGGGTAGAGAGGGGCAGGATACCTGCTCCAGACTGGGTGCCACCTTGGAAGGGTCCCCTGCCATCAGGGATGTTGCCAGGCCAGGCCTGACCACCTCTGGGGCAGTTCCTTTACTAGGGGTAGGATCAGTTCCCTGAGGAGGCTGACCCTTACCTATAGTCTGGGGGGAAGAAGACTTTTCTTCAACCCTTCTGCTCTCTTGTGGAGTAGAGTGGGCCATTCTTTAAGGCTCCACCTCTCCAAAATTTCCCTGGTATTGGGCTGAGGCCCTAAGAGCCCCACCAACTTTCTCAGAGAGGCCTAACATTCTTAAATGGGCCTGGTATTCAACTTCAGCCCAGGCTGAAATTTCCAGATCATTGCCCAACAGGCAATCTACAGGCAAGTTTGGGGACACTGCCACTCTCTTTGGGCCAGTGACCCCTCCCCAGCTGAGATTGACTATGGCCATGGGATGATCTGTTCTAATACCATCAATGTTGGTCACCTGGTACTTAAACTCAGGTAAAAGCTGTTGAGGGGGACTAGTTTCCCTGTCACCATGGTGACACTAGCCCCTGTGTCCCTGAATGCCAAAGCCTTCTGACCATTTATCAGTGGCTCCTGTCTGTACTTGCCCAAAGAATTCGGACTGACAGTAAAGGTGGCAAATCCCATGCCACCATCACAGACTGAGGAGGCCTGTGAGGGGGACCTTTCTAAATTATGGTCCACCTCAGTTCCCCATAAGAACCCACCTAACTTTTTGGGTGCATTACTACCACCTGGGGGATTACTACTTGTAGTACCAGGAGGAGTGGTAGTATTGCTGGGAGGAACATTTTCCTTATTGCTGGCCTTAGGGCAACTGGGGTCATTTTTCCAGTGGCCAGGCTTCTTACATATATGGCAATAAGGTTTCTTTTCAGGGGAGGAAGGAGTTTGGGACCCACCCCCAGAAGAGGACCTTTGGAGCCTTGTAGTGGATTTATCTTTTGATTTATCCCCACCTTTCTCTTGGTTTTTGGAAGAATCTTTCTTCTGGTCACCACCCTGATTCTTTGGCTTTACTCTGGTTCTGACCCATTTGTCTGCCTTCTTTCCCAATTCTTGGGGAGAGGTCAGATCAGAGTCCACCAGGTACTGGTGTAAAAGCTGGTTTTGACAATTATTAAGGATCTGCCCCCTCATAATCAAATTGTACAATCCTAAAAAGTCATGCACCTTGCTGCCATGTATCCAACCTTCCAGAGCCTTAGTAGCACAATCTACAAAGTCAATCCAGTCTTGAGTCTGTGCCTTTTGGGTATCTCTGAACTTGACCCTGTATTGTTCAGTGGTTAAGCCAAACCCATCAATCACAGCACTCTTCAAGACTTTGTAATTATCAGCATCCTCTTCTCTAACAGTGAGGAACTTGTCTCTACCTTTGTCTGCAAAGGAGAGCCACAATATTGCTGCCCACTGCTCCTGAGGGACCCTCTGTACTTTACAGGCCCTCTCTAGTGCAGTTATCCATTTGTGGATGTCATCCCCACTCTGGTAGGGAGGGACAATCTTGCTCAGGTTCCTATGCTCATGAGTATGTCCTCTACCTCTAGGGACACTGTTGCTGCCACCATGGGGCTCTAGCCCCAACTTTTTAGAAGCTCTCTGAAGCTCCAGGGATTCCCTATCTAAGGCCAATTGCTCTCTCTTGATTCTGAGCTTAGCTCTTTCAAACTCAAGCAGTTGGCACTTCCTCTCATAAGAGGACTCCCTTTTATGAGAGGCAGAGGTCCTATGAGAAACAGAGCTCCCTACAGATGTACCAGAATGATTAGATTCCTGAGAAGGAGATTTTGATCTTCTTGGTAAACTGTTAACCCTTCCAGGTGGGGTAAAGAGAGGTCCACTGAGGCCTCCTTCCTCACCTTCAGGAAGAATTGGATTGTCCAGGTTAGAATCATTTTGATCCTCCTGGCCAGCATCAGAGTCCAGGTCATAGAAGTTCTCACTTCCTGGCCTTTCCTCTTCTGCTGCCCCACCCAACTTGCCTGTCTCATCAGACCCTGGGGTCTTTCTGAGGTCATCTAAAATCAAACTCTCTATGAGACGTTGAGTGTTTGGGTTTTTCCCTGTCTTCAGTTTCCTAGATGTACACATGGTTCTCAATTCTTGGATTGAGAGATGGTCATACTTAGTTGGCAAGGAGCCACTGGCTTCAGGCCTAGAAGACATACTAGTGTGGTGTGGTGTGTGCACCTACCTACCCTCGTGGGAACTGAAACTCTCTTGAGTTGGAGAAAGGGTGTGCTAGGCCCTTGACTTACCCAACTCTAAGTTCAGTAGAACTTACTTTATTCTAGTATTGATTTATATGTACCGAAGTACCTTTAGTGGTTTTCAGTTAGTCACTCAATGAGATTATCTGGTAAAACTGTAGCAAGCTTGAATCCCAACCGCTGCACACCAATGTGAGAAGTTGGCCTGGTATATGCTATCCACTAATTAAAGTGGGCACCTTGCACCAGTCCAAACGACCTTTATTGATGATTAGGTTAAAGACAACCTTTATTGAAAGCTATCCTAGTGGTAGCTATGGAGAGCAGCCTTCAGGCTAAGTCTCGAAGGAATGTAAAGCAGCTTGTTTTACCAGTATATAACCTCCTGAATGACCAAATGAAAGGAGAACCACACAAGGTATATATAAAATATATGTATTTATTGCTAAACACTCTCTACTAACCTCTTTATGAGATTAGAGAACAAAGCACACAATATTAAATCACTAGAACGACAGTAAATAGCGCAATACACAGTGGGCTCCAGGGGGAGACCAAACCATATACTAAGAAAGTGGTATAACAACCACGACTTGACTAGACACAGTGCCTAGAGCATGTAGAATCACTGGGACCCCAAGGAACCACCCAAGGTAGTGACACAGGGGACCCACGGAGGACGGGTGCAGTGTGTGAACACAGACGCGAGCTCCGTACAACTTTATGGGAAAGTCGCGTTTGGAAATTTAAAGATTAAGGACACTTAGGAGAGGACTTTCAGCAAACCCAGATAAACATAGAAGGTTCTAAGGCCAGCACCCTTGAGAGTACCGAGGTACCCATGTTACCTATCCCAGAGGAGCCGGGTGCATAGGGGTCAAGTGGTGTCGGAAACCCTCGTCGTGTTCAATGCCGTGATGCGAAAAAGTACTGCTGCCGTGGAGAAGAAAAGTGTCCGGTGTGATCCAAGCCTGGATTGTAGATGAGAAGAACCTGAAAGCAGAGGGGACAAAGTCTGGGTCACTTCACGTGACCAGGAGCGGAGCAATCGAATGCCCATCGATGTCGGGTGCTTCAGGTGAGAAGAGGTGAAGCTTGACTCTGCAGCCACGGGGACCAGGAGGCGTCAACGATGACCACAGTCTGGAGGCAAGCTGTCCCACAAAGGATGTCGAGTGCTGGGGGGTCAGTGTCCGGGTTGAATACCAACAAGCCTTGGCAACTGCAACCCACGTGGTCAGAGGAAAGATGCTTCTGTGAGGACCAGCAAGGTCCTGGGGACTCTCCAAGCAATGGAGAGTCAGGGCACGTCTGGAGCAACCAGGGAAGCCCACTGAAAGTTAAAGTTACCTTCACAGGGACCCACAGGCCAATGGACCAGGGATCGCGAAGGGACCTCAAGCTGAATTACTAAATACCAGCCCACGGAACACTCGTGGAATGTAGGCCAAAAATCTTCGGTGGAATTACTACTCTGGGTCAGGACTACAAGTAGCCCAAAGCACAGCTTCAGGGATTGCCGAAAAGCATATGCTGCTGCAAATGTACACGGTGCCCAGGGGTACGGGTTTCACGGTCCTCACGAGGGCTACGGGCCACAAGATTGCTGAGAGCGCAGATCAACCTCGGAGACTTTGGGAACCCACCTCCTGTGTTGCAGAAATCTTCGGAGTCCTTCAGGAGCTTCGTAGATGCAAACCGGTCAGATGCGTTTAGGTGCCTGCTCAGCAGGGGAGTAACTCCTTTACTCCAAGGGAGATTCTTCTGTCGTCCAACGAAGTGTAGATCGTCAAAAGTACTTGGTTTCCGTAGCAGAGTTTAGTCCAGTTAAATCCAAAGTCCTGTAGTCAGTGGTTCCTATTTTATACCCAAGGAAGGGGTGGGACAAACTCTGGGGACCCACCTATGGGAGGGTCAGGACAGAGTGGTGGCTACACCCATGTCCTTTGTCCAGTTTTGCACCAGAGCAGGAGCAAATGGCTCCTGCAACCGGTTTGAGCTGGACTATGCACAGGGACACCAAATGTGCCCCTGTGCAGACATCAAAGCACTCTCAGAGTGCACCCACCCAGCCCCAATACACTAAAGCCTGTCTGGGAGGTGGTCACACTTCCCTGTGACAGGAAACCTATTGTCAAACCTTCCCCTGCCGGAGTTTCGTCCAGCAGCAGGAGGGCAGACTCGTGTCTGTGGCTGGCAGCATCCATTTTGTGATGCCAGGGTCAAGAAAGCTGGTACCGGGAGTACCGGTGCTGTCATATTTCTCCCTCTAGGAGGGTGGAATCATACCTCCCACACCAGTTACTGGTGTGGAGGTATGATCCCAAGGTGTTTGACACCAAACACGACATGTTTCCATGCAGCCATATTAAAGTTAGCATTTATCGCGAGGTTATAATGCACTTAAGTATATATGGTTGGCTGCATCACAAACAACCCCGGAGAATAGGTTCCGAAGGCTGTAGAGGGGCTCTGCTCATGCATGGGCACCCTCTCACATAAAACCCAGCACCCTGCCTTCAGGATTGATAAGGCCTGCCATAGGGGTGACTGATAGGTTTATATGTGCAGTGATTAGGATAGATATAGTGAACCTATATCTAAGTAAGTGGTGCTTGCACCACCTTACACAGGCTGCTGTAGCAGACCTGTTGTGTCATTTTGAATGGTCTCTCAGGGGTGGCATAATACATGCTGCAGCCCCTGGGAGGCCTCTGGGGTACCTATGCCCTGGGTACATAGTAAACCATATACTAGGGACTTATTAGGGTACCCCAGAATCCAATCTGGAGTGTACCTAAAGTACATGAACAACCAATTTAGGGAGAAAGCAGATAGACTGGGGTCTTGATTAGCAGGATCCCAGTCAGACTAAGTCGAAAACCAGCAAAACACCCGGAAAAAAGTGGGGGTAACCATGCAGTCAGATGCCACCTTCCTACATACATTTGCATAAACATTTGTACAACGCGCTTTATGTTGGAGATGCATTGAAATGGCCATCTAGGGTGAACTAAGCTCTGAGCAGAAGACCTAAAAATGAAAATTGTATTTATGCGTACACTAATGCCAGATTTAATACACACCAGATAATCAATGTCCTTTGACTGCTATTCGCAGTTTGTGTTTGGTGTGACTTGCTGTAACTTTTCTAAAATACAAGCCATCATAAAATTGTAGTAGTATTCAAAAGACAGCTTGCTTCACTTCCACCTCAGAGGCGAGCGAGTCTTTCAAAAAGCCCCCCGGGGAATCGTGGACAATTTATTTAACTTTCTGTTTGAGAAAGGGAAACACCTTTAGCGTGAAACACTAGTGCAATACAGAACATCCACATTTTCGCAGGCATTCTTGGTATTTCTTCATTTGAACGTGTGACAATATCAAATAAAATATCCAATGTGAAAACGTGCAGCTGAGCCCTGCAGCCAATCACGGAACGAATGCATATTGAAGGTCCAAGTATTTACAGTGTTGTTAGTTCAAACTCCTCTATAAGTTGTTCATAGCTCTTAAGGCCATCAGGCTTCGAGCATCCCCCAGTGTCAATATGCCTATCCGGTCAGTCGTTATGGTGTTCCCCATCGATAGCGGTAGTTCTCTTGGTCAGCCTGCAATTCAGGCCCCACTTGATGCCCCTCCAGGTTCCCGCCAACACCCTCCAGAGATTTAGTTAGGATCGGGTTCTTGGTAGCACATAAAATGGTCCTCCCTGCAATGCTCCACTGTTTCACTGTACCTTGGTTACTAAGTGTGTTGGCCCCATTCTGCAGGCAGAGTGTGGAGTGGTGCAGCTCCCGGTGGTGTGCGGTTCTGTGCAGCACACCAGGGCAAATGATACTGCATCAGCTCCAGCCTGGTTGATGCTGCTGTTGTCCCCAGAGTCACTTGTGCATCAGTTTTCACTGCAGCAGAGGAGGCAGTTTGGTGCTCACACAGGAGCGAGTGCGCCCTTGGTCCTTCAGTAATACTGTAACTTGGGTCAGACGGATCTTCAGAGGTAGTTTTTTTCTGTATTGGAAACACAAACCTACCACCCAAAGAAAGCGGAGAGTCCACCCTGCGTATTAGCAGTGACCGAATGGCAATCATTATATAAGTATTTGTTTTGAGCACCAATTCTGAGTTATTGTAGAGGAAATGACTTGGGATATTATTCAGTAGTACAAAAGTACACCTGGTGTGATTCAGCATTTTAAAATATTGCAGTGAAGCGCAAGTCATTCATTGTGCCTCTTGGGATCACTATGGAGATGTCATGTGTGATGTAATACACAGCGGAAAGGGGAGATGCATGTTATGTTTCAACCAGAGATGTCATAAGTGATGTAATCAATATTGTTACTTATGATGTCATCAATGATTTTATGTGTGTTTTCATTTCCAGTCTAAGGGGATCTGGGAATTATGGTTTGTGCCACGAACTGTAACTGATGAATTTTAATGGTTCTCTGCATTTGAGCCAGAACGATAAATCCGTTTTCAACTGTGATTATTTTAATGAATTTCAGTGGGTTCGTGACAGAGATATGCCATTAAAATGCAGACATTTCTTCTTTCCTAGAAGGCATTCTGCTAGAGCTTTTGGAAAAACTTCAAGGAGACAGTCACAGAGTTTTCTAAGTATAGACGCTCACTAAAGGTCTATATAAGCTGACCCGAGAGACTAATACAAAAACCTATATAATTTGGAGACATATCGAGAGACACACTGACAAGCATACATTCCCATCTCTGTCACACATTGAGTTACACACTCAAAGACTTGTAGCTGTATGTAAATAATGGGAAATTCATTGAGTATTAGGACTCCTAAAAGTTTTATTGGGCATATCAGAAATTTCACAGTGGGTGTTTGGCGACCCTATTTTCCACAGTGTGTATCCCTTGTGGGCTTTATTTGAGAAATACAAGAACTGCAGAACAAGAAAACAAGTTACATATATAAAGAGCCCAAGAGCCGACCACCGATCTCAACCGTCTTGCCTGCCTGCTCCTCGTCTATCACTCTCTCAACACTCTAGAACTACACATTGTTATCCACAGCGTCACCTACATATACCAACTACACCACAACGCAGCATACAGACGATCAGTTTCCCTGTAAAACAATATACAGAAAACCTAAAATAAAATCATCCCTCAATGTTTTTGAATTCACAAACAGACAGGGGTTGAATGAATACGCCATATTCACATGTGTCAGTATTCTGTGCTCTTCATGATATCTATGACAATGTTTCACGAGCTTGTATTTGTGATCTTCTTAAATGGCGTTTCTTTCATGAAAACAGAAAATTAATTTAAGGAAATAGTGTCATCATATTAATGTACAGCACTGCGCAGTCAATGAATGTGTTTATTGTATAGTTAAAACCATTACAAGTAGGCCAGGACGGAATTTGCGTAGTCGCGTTACGCAAAATTCTGCGAAGATGTAAAAAATCTCTGCGAGCTACGCAGAATTCCGCGAGCTTGCGGAATTGCTTGTTCTGCCCGTTCGCGATCCGTTTTTCCTGTTCGGGGACGCTGTTTGCGTGCTTGGGGGGAAATATCTTGTGAACTTGCCCATGCGGTCACCAATTGGCGCGGCCATCTTGTTTCACTTGTCCCGCCCGTTCGCGATGCGTGTTTCCTGTTCGCGAACGCGGATGTCCGATGGTGCATCCGAATGACGTGTTCGCGATCGCACACTCTCGCGGGATCGCGTGTCCGGCTACTAAAATCTCGTGGCGCACGCGAACGGATAGGAAAACTCATCGGAGAACGCATGGATCCCGGTAAGTCGCTACCGCGTGCGCGAGCACGCATTTTGAATGTGTGAACAAGGAAAAAATTCCACTACGCCGCGGATCGCAGAATTTTTGGCAATTCCGCGTTCTCCGCGGAACGCGGAATTGACAAAATTCCGCAAATTCCGCGAGCGGAGCGGATTTTACCGCCCAAGACTAATTACAAGTGTATCAGTGTGTTCAAAAGTTAATATGGGCAAATGATAACATCAGCATACGCAAAGATTGTCCTCTGTAGCTCATAAAAACTGGCAATTTCTTAAATGATAAATAATTCAATCTTATTGCTTTATGAACCTTCCTGCTTCCTCAAATTTCCTTGAAAATGCACCATTTGTCCACTCTTTTTCAAAAATTTCTAGGGGGAAGAAACCCTCAACAGGTTGTTCAGGCGCGCTCCCTACGCTCGCTCGCCGCAGTGCAGTACGACAATAATTTTATGCCTCACCACTTTCAAATGTCACCAGCCGCCACTGGAAATGAACAAGGATAAGATAAAGAAATTTGCTAAAAATTACACAGTGACAACAAAAAGTGAAGTCTTCAGTCATGGTGGATGAAACCTATGTAGTAGAGTCCAAGTTGTCAGGAGTCCAAAGTCCAACATACTCATCCCATCAGATGTGGAAAAGTCTGCAGGAATAGTCCACAAAGTGAATGTGTAGAACACACAGGAGGAAATTAGGTGCAATGATTCTTACTGGCGGTGGTGGGTGTCTTGCCATCCCCATCTCCTGGAATCTTGCGTGGATGTCCCCTCTTTCTGAGAGAGGGGGAATCTGCAGCTGCCGTGACAGGGGCACGTGCAGGCATGTACTTCTCTGACAGGGACTCCGTTCCTGTGGCTGTGGCAGATGTTGATGGCCTGGCTGGACTTTGACTACAAGAAGGGGTAGATGCAGGTAGAAAAGCCCTGCAGGGTAGAATCCCAGGACTTGGGTGATGACAGCCTGGGTGTCTGTGGCCTTAGTGGGCTCACTCTGCGAGCCAACAGTTATCCCCCCACTATGCCTACCCCCACAGGCCTGTGCCTTTAACCCAGACTGCACCCTCCCACTGGGTCTTGCTTCCTCAATGACTAGGGTGATCATAGCCGCCTCAGAATTCAGGACTGTGGGGCACAGGATGGTAGTGACTGTGCTAGGTACACCGGTTGGGGGAGCAGTGGTTGGCTGTGTTGTTACAGCTGTGGTAGAGGTATTGTTGTGGGCACAGTGAGCCTCACTGTTGCATTCTGCCCAGGCTGACCACATGGGCCAGGACTGTCATCAGCGTCCACAACTCCAGGAGCATTGTCTTCACTAAGGGCTTCCTCCTGGGGTGGAGTGGAACTCTGTTCGGTGTCCAACCTCTGTGCAGGTTATGTGGCCGATCTACATGTTGAGAAATAGAGAACATTGTTATTGGTGGAAGTGAGGTATCTACATCCATATTGTTTGTGGCAAAGTAACTAGGGACCTAGAATGAAACACAATAGGTAGAGATTAGTATTGCCATCTATTTGTGTGGAGTTGAAATTGATTACTAGAAATTTGAAGACATTCAATACATGTAGTCCATTTCAAGGCCAAGTTGTGTATAATGCAGCCCAACACACAGCTTGGTTGTATATTTACTAATTTTCATCATGTGAGGAGTTCAGAGTGAAGGGGTAACGTGGCACTGCTAATCAGCTGAGATTCCTTCGTGTCTTACATATATTAGGGGTACACAGTTGTTAGGGTGTCACTCATGCCATCAATAGTTTCATTTGATGAGACCAGGACACCATCAAGCAAAGTGTTCAGACATCTATCTGAGTAGAGCATTGTCTGTACATTGCTGTCCATGATGAGTGCAGAGCAGTAGTGACATTGCAGAAAAGGGAGAAGGGGCAAAAAGAGTCTAGCGTTGGTTAGAGTTCCAATCACAGGGCCTCATGGTAGTTGTAGTCACTTTAATGTCACTTTACCAACACTTGAGAAATGGTAAACTGCATGACTAGTGAACCTCAGTTGTGACATGGCAGATAAGTGAGATGGGGCCAAAAGGATTCTAGCATCTTGGTGTGATTTTCAATCACAGTTTCATGGTAGTTGTACTCCCTTCAATGTCACTTTACCAACATTTGACAAATGGTAAACTAATTGACTAGCGAACCTCAGTTGTGACATGGCAGACAAGTGAGAAGGGGCCAAAAGGAGTCTAGCATCTAGGTGTGAGTTCCAGTCACAGGGGATCATGGTAGTTGTAGTCACTTCAATGTCACTATACCAACACTTGACAAATGGTAAACTGCATGACCAGTAAACCTCACTTGTGGCATGGCAGACAAGTGAGAAGGGACCAAAAGGAGTCTAGCATCTTGGTGTGATTTCCAATCACAGGGCCTCATGGTAGTTGTAGTCACTTCATTGTCACTTTACCAACACTTGACAAATGATAAACCTCATGACTAGTGAACCTAAGTTATGACATGGCAGACAAGTGAGAAGGAGCCAAAAGGAGTCTACCTTCTAGGTGTGAGTTCAAGTCACAGGGCCTCATGGTAGTTGCATTTACTTCAATGTCACTTTACCAACACTTGAAAAATGGTAAATTGCATGATCTGTGAACCTCACTTGTGACAGGGCAGACAAGTGAGAAGGGGCCAAAAGGAGTCTAGCATCTTGGTGTCAGTTCCAGTCACAGGGCCTCATGGTACTTGTAGTCACTTCAATGTCACTTTACCAACACTTCACAAATGGTAAACTGCATGACTAGTGAACCTCAGTTGTGACATGGCTTCAATCAAGTGAGCTAAAGAACGATGATGGATTCAACCCAGGTCTGTGACTGGGGGTGAGTGTCTGAAAAGTTTCAGCGCTCCGTCCATCATCTCCTTGTGTTTGCTTCAAACTCATTTTACCAACACTTGACAAACGGTTAGTGTACCATACCTGTTGTCAACATGCATTTGAGATGGACCATGCAATTACATTTAAACACATGGCATCAGTCCTGAAATGATATTTCTATGTTTATCCACATACAGGCACCATTACAACATGTAGCATGCCATGGAGTTGGATACATGTGGGCTTCTAGGCACCCATGCACATTGGCACAGACAAACCAACATCTCTGATACTTTGAATACTGCATGTTAGGAAAGTAGATAGAGAACACAATAGCAAAAGCAGAGTTGAGAGCAAACAGGACATTGTGATATTGTGCCTGTTTTTGAAGTGTAACTTACCAGAGTCCACTTCCCCAGCTATTCCTGTCAAGCCCTGAGAATGCAGGATGGCCAAGATCTTCACTCCCAGGGAAGGAATTGTAATGGAGTACTGGGAGGGCCACCGCCAGTCCTATCAGCCTCCAGGTGGTTGTTGTTGTACCGGGTGTGCACCCTAAACCTGAGGTCAGTCCACCTCTTCCTAATGTCATTCTGTGTGCTCATGGTGATACCAACAGCATTCACTTTGTTGGCTATCCTGTCCCACATTTCAGTTTTCGTACTGAGGCGCATGCTGGACTTGGGAACCAAAATACTGGGGCTCTACTCTAGTGATTTCATCCACCATGACTGTCAACTCTGCCTTTGAGAAACAATGATTTTTTGGCCAGGCATGATGACAAAAAATGAAAATGTGAGTGACTATACGAGAGAGAAAACAAACAAGTGATACAGGTAAAAAGTTGCAAAATAATATTTACATGTAGTGGAGAGTCCTAAATGAGAAGGTGGAAAAAGGGGTGCCTTGTCTGAAAATGCACAAAACGGTGCCTGTCTTATGGGCTGTAGTTGAGAAGCAAAGGATCATGGTCAGGTATGGGGTGTGTTTTATAGTATGATTTGCAGGCATGTCCATGCGTCCAAAACACACAGCTGTGTAGTTTTTAAATCCATGCAATGGTCACTGTTGTAGAGCTTTTTTGCGAGTGTACCGTGGCGGTCTACCGGCGTTGGGTAACCGCCACTGTGAGACTGCCAGTACAACTGTATAGTTGTAAAAGGCTCCGCGGATACACCGCGGCCCTGAAAGCATCGAAGGATGCACAGCCAGGATTGCAGACCACGGCAGTTCCGGTCGCAGTCTGCGTTTTAGTCAGCCCAAATTGTAATACTGCAGGTTGTAGACTGCCGGCGCTGCGGTGTCCTGGAGAACCAAACGCAGTCGTCAGGAGGTCAGACCTCAAAACTCGTATTCAGGGCCACTGTCACTGAGGGTATTTGGCTTGACGCACTTCTTAAAAAGGAAGAAGATATTATCCTTTTTCAAATTACAACAACTTGACAGAGTTTTGGTTCAAGAAATGCACATGACAGACACTGAACATTGCAAGCTCAGGAAGGAATAATGGGCGCTGTGATACATGTTGCCACTCTATCTCCTGCCACACAGGAAAGGGGAGTTTCTATCCCCTTACACAAAGCGCTAGCAGTACATACACTCCGAATGTGGACAGATCCACTGGGCAAATATTTCTTTGCCAAACTTAAAATACGACACGACTTTGGTCATTGGCTCGATTTATGCACCAGTGGGGGACAATCCTGATCTTTTTACCACCTTATCCAGACTACTGTATTCATTTGGGAAGACCAAAATAGTGGTGGCGTGACTGAAACTTACCTCTTGACCCATTCTTGGACACATCGGCCAACCACACTGCCTGTCAACCCCGGGACAGGCACATGCTTGACGATATCATGCATGACCATGCACTGGTGGGGCCTTGGTGCTTAACCCACCTCCAGGACTTCACTTTTATGTCCTGCGTTCATGGCACCCACTCTCACATTTACTTTTTTCTAATGACGGCAAGGTTACCCCGTAGCCTACAGTAAACTTCTATTGTGCTCAATAGTATGTTAGGACATGATATGGCAGTGTTAGATCTCGACCATAGTCTTTTTTTTTTTTTTTAAAACATGACTCATTGAAGCATGAATAGTAGGCCTGGGCGGTAAATTCCGTTCCGCTCGCGAAATTTGCAGAATTTGGGTAATTTTGCATTCCGCGGAGAACGCGGAATTGCCAAAAATTCAGCGATCCGCGGCTTCGCAGAATTTTTTGATTGTTCGCGCTTTCAAAGTGCGTGTTCGCGAGATATTTCCCCCCGAGCACGCAAACAACGTTCGCGAACAGGAAAAAAGCATCGGGAACGGGCGGAACAAGCAATTCCGCGTGTTCGCGGAACTTTTGCGTGCTCGCGGAGATTTTTTACCGTTTCGCGGAACTTTGCGTAACGCGACTTCGCAAATTCCACCCACCCCTATGAATATAGCTCACTACAGGGACTCCATGGTCAAACAATGTCTTTGCACCTACCTCAATCAATATCTAGAAGAGAATACAAAAACAGTCTCTTCGGCCCAGATACTGTGGTCTGACTGCAAAGACTGCTTGTGGGGTTCCCTGATGAAAGATTGTGAGAATGATCACCTCAGATTGACTGATCTTATAGCCAAACTTGCGAGGGACTACAACTCAAATCCCACTGCCCAACTTCTTCGAACCCTTATTAAAGTGAAGTCTGACTTTAAATGCCTTATTTAACTCACAGGAGGAGACAGCACTCTTCTGGCTTAAGCAGAGACATTATGAAAGAGGGGAAGAAGGGGACGGGCTACTTGAGGCAAAATTAAAATAGGCATCCGCACATAGCACCATCCCTGCCATAATGTTTGCTCAGGGTGTTTTGCTTATGGACCTTCATGACATTCTATGGGAATTCACTATGTATTGTACCCCCTGTGCCCCACAGTTGGTGGCAGCATTTCTTGAAAGGCTTCAGCTTCCAACGCTTCCGCAGGAGTATACAGAGGCATTGGAAGGGGAGATTGGTGGCATTTTTTTATTAAATATTACTAATATATAAAAACATATCAAAATTTGCCAAAGGGTGTAGCACACACCTTTAGGCATTGGATATGAGGGAAATAGGGGTTTTGGGTGGGGAAGGGTATTACTACTCAGGTATAGTTTAAATACCTGTGTGTTAATTTATAAACATCAAGGCCATCATTACGATGTCGGTCGGAGTTACCTCCGACTGACATTGCCGCGGATGTAGAACCGACCGACCTCAGGTCAGCGGTTCCAGCACTGCAATTTGGATGTGATACGGTCACATACTTCCATTTTTCAATGGGAGCTTGTACAGCGGGCCAAAACCCCGCAGCACAAGCTCCCATTGAAAAATTTAAGTTTTGAAACACCCCTGCACCGTTTGGCAGGGATGTGAAGGGGGGTCTGTTCATTTATTATTGTAGTGTTACTCCTTCAACCCTTTCATAGGAATGTAATGTCTAAAAACCAATCGGCCCTTGAGCAGGACCAAAGACTCATCCACAGCTATTTCTTTCCTGCCATATAGATCTCTGAAAATCGATCTACAAAGTTATCAAGGACAGGTCGATCCTTAAAAAGACAGTCACAGTCAGGGTGATCTTGTGGCATTGCTAAAGCATTCCCAACAAAATACAACATTCAAATTAGAAGCAAATACAGATTACGACTCATGGTGTCGTGTAGCTCCTATAGTGCCCCTGCAGGACCTCGGCGTTTGGATAACATATACTGCGGGCTTGGTGGCAGACTGACTCCGTGCACCCCCACTGTATATGTTAGCCTGGTTTGCATTAGCTAGCTCGCAGTGCCTCTAGTGTCTCCTCTTATCGGGGAGAGATTAGTTTCTGGCAACCTTAGAACATGACAACCCTGATTCCCTCAGAATCGTGGAAACAATGTACTACCTTTCGCTCAGTCACTCATGCTCACTTATTCGGTTTGTCTCAGAGAGTTACACAGAATAAACAGTCGGGCGTTTCAATAAGTATTTATTGAACAGTTGTTATTCTGGTGTAAAATATATGTGCTGCAGAGACCAGCAGGCAATAGCAGAGATATATTATCAGCAGTACGATAAAAGCAAAGGGATAGAACAGTTCTACCATATTGCGATAATTATGGATACATACATGAATATAAAAGCATTATGCAAAGTGTGCGTACTCCTACGATGCCTACCTAGATGTACCTGAGTGTACCTAGCATATGTGTGCAGGTCTTAGAAGCTAAGAGCCAAGAATCCTTCTAGGATTTAGTCGAACCCCCATACCTGAAATAGAGAGAGTGTGGGACCCCTTCCTGGTCTCGAGTTGGACACCCCGTCCGGGTTGTGTCAGACCACTGTCAGCTTGAGCGACTGCATGCAGGAGCCTCAGCGTCTCTGGTCAGTGTGTCAGCTAACCCTGGGCGTAGTTCGCGTAGTAGTGCTACGTGTAGCTACGCGAAGTGCACTTCGCACTACGCGAGCTACGCGTAGCGCTGCGCGAACTGCGTAGTGCGGTAGGAAATGCTGTTCGCAATGATTGCACAGTGCCGGATGCTTGTCCGCACTGTGCAATCATTGCAAACGGCATCTTGCACAGTGCAAGCGGTCGTTTTCTGCCGCTCGAGTAGATTTGTACTCGAGCGGCCGTTTTCTCAACGCGGACGCAGTTTGTACGTATGAGTGCCTGTATCTCAGTCGAGGTCCTTGCAACTTGAAGTTCATAGGTTTCTCGAGTGGAGGGTAAGGGCACGGGTTGCTGTAAAAGCATGGCTTTCAATCTGCTCAGAGTATCAAACTGTATAAAAGAAACATTCAGCGAAGGCCATAGCGGCGCCTCCCTGACTGTGTTCAGTGGCGGAAACAATACCTGCATACAGCAAGTAACCCTGGAGTTAACAGTTACTAGATATGCGACGCCCGGAAGCATCCTACAACAACCTTGATCATTTAGCATTAAGTAACTCCCATTCGAGAGCAGCTGTAAAATCGGCGTGATCATGGCCGCTGGGTCCCTGACATGTGACAAGATAAGTTCACCACTGAGCCATTGCAGGCTCCGTGTAGAGAAATATCCTGACACATGAGAGAACCGCTCAAAGCGTTCTTGCAGTTTGTACCACTCAGATACACTTCTCGATCCCCATTCCGGCATCGGTATCTATATGGTAACTCCCAAGTTTCCTTGATGTATCCCTTACCCATTTTTACATATTTGCCTGCCTGCCTTTGCTCAAGGCAATATTGAAACTGAAACGTAGTGACCGGCAGAGTGATTTGGCCATGAATGAGCCATTCTGTTGATGGTGATTCGGCTACAGTGAATGGTAACCTTTCCAGTTTCTCAATACGCAGCATTGTATATTTGGCTCCCCTTTGTGCCATTTCTGTCTGTTTATCAGTTAGATTGTATTCTGAGAACAGAGACGTGGTGTTTATAAACGCCATGGCACATAGCCTGCACGCAAAGATTGCAGCGTCCAGCTTAACATCATAATAGAACGTAGCTGAGATTGCCTGTGTTGTAACAAGGCCAGATCTTGTTCTAATATGTCGATTGCCGAGGACACAATGTAGCCTAAGGAGTAAATCCTGGAGGTCAAATCAGTTAACCCATTATCCGCTACAGCTAATGCTTTTTCTAAGTCAATATGGTCTATTTCCCGTATCCTTTCTGCGGCCTCTTGTTGGGATATTTTCCAGTTCTCATTGTAGTAGGCTTAAAGGCCTGCATATATGAAACGTTTCTGACGTTGTTTATTGGGTCCTAGTAGAAAATCTCTAAGATCCATGTCAGGTGTGAGTAGGGTCAAGTGGTGCTTTACTTCTGTCAGTGTTGAGGTCTCTAGCCAATCAAGGCACAACTTCCCAACACTATACGATGTCACTACCCCTGGGTGTTGTCTTTGTACATAGCGTGGGTCTGGCCTATGGATACTAAACCCTGCGGTTGTATTCATAAATCTCTGTTGACATTTGTTTGTGTCAATGGGCCAAACCAGCCATTCTATCCAATCAGGATCTGATCTGTTGTACTGGAAAATGTCATCTAATCCTACCCCTTGTGTAGTTGAATTCTGCCCCCCACCCATCTGCGATGGTGTTGGAAACCCCGGTGTGTTCATTTCCTTGCCTTTGGCTAATCCAAGACAGGATGTCGGTTGCACAGTTTCATTCAGAAATAAAATCTACTGCGGAATGATGCATGCTCTAAAAAGTGCTTCTATTCCCTGGACTTGCCAGTCCCTAGAAACCCAGATCGATTTGGAATCTATTGTGTCTTTCCATAGATCGAAACCCTGTTTAGACAACTGCTTCAAAAAGGATGCAGAGTAAATATGTTTGGTGTTTGTTAACATAATTTTCTGAGCTGAAATTTTCTCCATTTTATAATAAAATGACTTTGGGTCGGATGTGTTAAACCCTGAGAAGTATGTGAATTTCTGTGCAAATGCTTGTGAACTACCTTTTGGAGGTGTTGGGCAGTGTTCCCACTGGTGGTACTCAAATACATTTCTAGGTGTGATAGACTTGTGTAAGAAATGATCACCAAAATGTTGGTAACAGTACAATGTATCATAGTCTGAAGTACCTTCTAACATTTCATTGTTCAGAAATGCAGCTGTTTTTTCTAGATCAGACATCATAGCATTTACAGTTTCAGTGTCCCAATCATCAGAATATGCACTTGAGGTAATGATATCACTTAAAGAAATTTTAAATACATGTTTTAGCTTTAAAAGTTCAGTCGGACCTAATATATCATAATCAATCTTGTCCCATACTATACCGTCCGGTATAGGAACTGCTGTAATGTTCACTGAAGACAAGTCTCTTGGTTCACGATGTGAAGACTGGTGTGGTTTCAAAATCAAATTGACTCTTTGGGCTGTAGAGCTTGGCTGGAGGTATCGTCCATTAATAAGCATACTAAAAGTTATTATTAAACCTAGCCAGAAAATGAAAAATAAAATCCCAGTGATATACCATAGTTCTATCCAAGGTGACACCAGGTAAGTCTTTCTAAAAAGGTTCAAAAAGTAATTGAGTTTCTGTTGGAGTGATTTTTTGGCTGGCGTCGTTTCCGGCTCGCTTGGATCTAGTGAAAACGTATCAAAGTTCATGAAACAGCCAGAAGCAGCTCGATCAATTGTTGGAATTGCATCGGGATTTGTTGAAATCGCTGTGTTCTCTTGTCGAGGCACATTGACATAGATGTCTGTATTAGGTCTGATTACAACTTGGTTGTTAAGTTGATTTTCATTTTGAAGATGAATTTCTTGATGAAGTGGAACGAGTTCCATAGCATGGTTGCTTAGTCCTTCATTCTGTACAGGTGGCTCTTCAAACGTGATGAGTCTTTCTGTTTGGACTTCTTGGATTGTAGCGAGAGGAGGGCGTCTGCTACTGTGGAGTCCACGAGGCCTACTGTTTAGTATCGGCCACATAGTGTGGTTTGATTAAGTCTATTGAGACAAATCTTTTCTCCTTTTTTCCGGCAAGAGGTCGCAGAAGTACAGTTCTTGTGCCGTGGATTGCTAGGACCGTTACAGGCTTTCTGTAGGATGGCCCAAATTCTTTTTGTCAGCAATCTTCTCTCTGACTAGATCCCCGAGTTTTGGGATCCAGATAGGTCTTGCCGTTACTGCCTTGACTTCCTCAGTGGCGGCCTGTTTCTGGAGCACGTTACTTTGTTGTGTCCTGGATTCATTTAGATCCTGTAAAACAGCCAAACGATCATGGATATCAAATGGTTTTTCATCCGCCACTGTGCCTTCACAATCAAGATCAGGTACCCACATTCTTGTTCCAAATAGGACCTCGTAAGGAGTGACACCTCCTAGAGAGCTTCTTGGCTGATTATTGAGCATGCGCTGTACCCCATAAAGGTGATCGACCCATCTACTGCCCTTGCCTAATACCCTAGCTGTTAAAGATTGCTTTAAGTCTCGGTTTTTCCTCTCCACAACAGAATTTCCCTCGGATGGTACAGAGAGGAGTACCGCAATGCTACGCCCATTCCTTCCATGGCCTCTTTGTAAGCCCGAGAGCTAAACGCCGGACCAAGATCAGAATGTAACGTGCCAACTGCGTATGTGCTGATAAAGACTCGCAAATCTTTTATAACAGTTCGAGCGTCAGCCGAGGACTGAGACCAAACCCATAGGAATCTAGAGCAGGAATCCACTGCAACCATGATATTTTTATTGGACACATCAGATTGTAAGGGTCCGCAGTGGTCCAAATACACACATGCGAGAGGTTTGTCTGATTTCAGTAATGGTGTCTGCGCTGGGCGTGTTACGGTGGAGCCTTTTATCTGCTGACAGATGTCGCATTTCTAGACATAGTCTTTAGTCTGCTTCGTTAACCCTGGCCACCAGTAGCGCTGTTTTAATAAAGAAATAGTCGCTGTTACGCCTGTATGCGCAGAACCCAAACCTTTGTGTGCTGCTAGAATTAAGCCTTGCCTACGATCCATATTTGGTATTACTCTATCCCCCACTCCAGGAATCTGAGCATATGGAATGTTTTGTGCATTTAACTTGTAGGAGTAGTTGAGTGGAAATTTTTTAGGTACTGCTGTGCTGCCTTTGCGTGAAGCATTGACAGCTACCATTATCTCGCCGTCTACCCTCGTCTTTGAACGAGTAACTGCAGCTACGGCGGCTGTGCGAACAGCCCCCTTTGTGGCTTCATCAGCCAATGAATTCCCTTCAACGTGAACGCCATCACGCTGATGACTCAGTGTATGTATCACGTGAGCCCCTGGCAGTTCGTTTCTCAACTTCACTACCTGTTCCCATAGCATTTTATGCTTAATTGTGCCACCCTTTGCATCTTTGAACCCGTTTTGTTGCCAATGATGGAGATATTAATTGTACGACTGTACACAGTAAAAGGAATCACACACAATAAGTGTGGGGAATTCGTGATCCGTATTTATAAGTGCCAGTATTAGTGCTTTGAGTTCTGCCAACTGAGCCGTGAAGTCTCCTAGAGATTGCGTTTTAGTGCAACTCGGATGGAACTTGCCATCGTGCATGCGACCTTTAACAATCGCACACGCTGCGCTGTAAGCTTGCTTACTCCCTGTGGCGGGTTGAGCAGAACCGTCAGTGTAAATAATGTATTCATACTGATCTAGAGGCAAAATTTCATTTGGTAGAGGATATTCTTGTTCGTATTGCAGGAATGCCTGTGTTTTCAAACTAGGATCAAATCTGTATTCAACATCCATTGCAGTAAGAGAATTAGCCCATTGTATCCATCTTGGATGTAAGGCTTTAGCATTTGGAATGCTAGCTTTCGTAACAGCTTCTAAAGCTGGTACTGGGGTCACGACAATTATGCGTTTTCCCTGAGCCAGAGCTCTTTCTCTTGCTACAGCGGTCTGCACTGCTGTCAGGATTTTTTCTGTTGAAGTGAAATGCATTTCTGCGTTTGTATACAGGTGTGATTTGTATGCGATTGGTACTGTTTCACCTTCATTAAAGGTTAAATAAGTGTACCCGCATTGACCAGCTATGACTCGGATCACTAAGTTCTGTGCGTTTACGTGTGTCTGTAAATGTTTAGAAGCTATCATGTCTTCCTGTAGGGAACGCAGGATATTTGTGTGTTCCTGTGTCCATTGTTTGACTGAAAAGTCAGGTTTTATTAAGTCGTAGAAAGGTTTTACCCTTTCTGCATAATCCAAAATGTATGTTCGACCATAATTTAGGAATCCCAAAATTGATTGTAAATTCTTTAATGATTTTGGAGGTTGGAGCAGCGCACACTTTTCTAAAAAGTTAGCTGCCAGGCTTTTCCCCTCACTTGACAGCTCGTATCCTAAAAACAGGACACTGAGGTGGGCAATTTTTGATTTTCTAAAGTTACATTTATAGCCCTCAGAGGCGAATCCCATAATAATGGTGCTCACCCTGGTCAAGTGCCTCTTTAAGTCATCGTCCGTCAAATAAATATCATCCACATAGGACAATGCTTCTTCATCCAAATTTTGCAGTAACTCTGTTACCCTTGCTGAGAACAACCCCGGGCTATTCTTGTACCCCTGGGAGAGTCGGTCAAAATTGCCGTTGGGACCTAACGCACTGAATGCGGTTAGATACCTGCTTTCAGGCGCTATATTTTGGCAGAAAAATCCATTTGAGATATCAAGTGTTGTTTTATATTTTTCCGCACAATGTTATTCATTAATGCGGCACTGTGTGCATTTTGAACTGCAAATGTCTGTGTGCAAGTGTTTAAATGTCTGTAATCTAAAACTAGACGATATGTGTTGTCAGGTTTGGCTACGGGGAATAAAGGATTGTTCATAGGTGAAGTGCAATTTTCTATCACCCCCTGATATTCAAGTTGATCTAGAATCTCCCTGACTTGTTTTTTAGCTTCCTGCTTTATAGGGTATTGCCTTTGAGTATTTGGGGAAACTTTTTTACGGGATCACGTGGTGGGTTGACTCCTCATCCCAACCAGCATGGTTTCTATACAATGCTGGAGCTAGGGCAACCGCCCACTCCTGCGCATATGCATGTTTTAGGTGAATGGGAACGAGGTCGGAAAAGGCTAGAAAAATTATCGTTTCTCCCCTAGGGCACTCCATGACTAATGGAGGCGGCCAGTCTTGTTCTGCTAATAGAATGTCATAACCAGATGACAGATTTTTCCAAAAGAGACCTTTAACTTTTCTGGGCTTGTCCCCCTCCATCCGGAGTGTTATCTCATGTAACTTATGTGGGACACTTACCCGAGTATCAGGTGTTTCCACTGTGATATAGTCACTCAACTCCGCTGTCACCAGAAATTCCTTCAGGTTCTGGCGAGCTATCGTTACTTCTGCCGCACTGTCTAGCATCGTCAGAGCCCATTCCCCGTTCAGAAGCTGTGTCCTCAGAATTCTGTGCATGTCTGATCTTGAGACCTGCTACCTTCTTCTTTTTGAACTGAGGTTTTGATTTTTGTTTATCCTCTTTTTTTAGGTGCGTAGGCCGCAGCGTGTTGCGTGTCTCTGGACTTTGTATGCTCCTTTGATCGTCCTTCCCTCTCGGAGTTTCGTGATGAACCCTGAAAGGAACAAGAGGAACGAGTATCAGTATCCTGATACCTGTCAGGTTTTTTAATGTTATCCCTATTCCTGATGTTATACCTCTTTTCAGAGGGCTCCTGTAGAGGAGAACTACCTCTGGACTGAGATCTGGTGTCTTTAGACTTTTGTTGTTTTTTATTTTCGAACTTCTTTTTAGAAGAAGTAGATGTCTGCTTTGTAGTGTCCTTTTCAGGACTGCCCAGTTGTGGTTTTAATGCTTTCCCACCCAAACTGTCTCTGCCTAGTTCTGCATATGCAGTTTCAATTGTTTTGGGTAGTTCGTGTTGTTGGTTGTCTGGACTGAACTCCCTTAGGCGTTGGCGGATCGCCACTGAATCTGCTTCCCCCTTAATGTTAGCTAGTATTATGGCTGAGACCTGTTCAAAGTTGTTTAACAACTTCATCCCTAAGTTAAGGGCAGGCTCTGCTCCGTACTCATTTTGTATCTGTTTCAATACGTCAGGTACTACTGCTAAGGACGGGATACCATGTGTTCTGGTATATATGGCAGCAAAGACTGAACCCCAAGAGGTGCAGTCCTCTACTTGTGGTGTGAGACCCATGGGCAAGCAGATTGTTAGGATTCTGTGTTTATCACTGGTTGTAGTATTCGTGAATACTGCTTCAAGCCGAGTTATTTTCTGAGCTATACAGAATAGGATTTGTTCGTGTTTTGCTGGCATTTTGCCCATTATCGCGTGTAATGTTTGTGGAGTTATTTTATTAACTGTACCTTGGACTGGATTGTCTTGTGCCGCAGCTGGTGCAGGCTGAACTGTTAAAGTCCTCATCACAAATTGTGTGAGGTTTCTGTAGATTTTAATTAAATCTCTGTGTTGTACGAGTAAGTCTGGCTGTGTCATTGTGTTAATGTCAGGATGCGGGGTGTATGCCGCTAATATGGGCCATGTAGCTCCTGCTCCTCCGAGCGGGCCTAATCTTGCTCTTCCATGTACGTGGGGTAGGGCGCCTTTAAACCAGTAATTATGGTCCTGGTAAGTGAGAGGGACCTCTACTTCCTCAAAAGAAGTATAGTCCGCTGGTGTTTCACCTTCTAGGTAGTAGTGAAATACATTTGTAATTGGATTCGCTGCTGGGATTGTAACCCAAGAATAGAACACCTCTGTTTTATTGGATTCGTGTGCCTCAATCACGAAAATTACTGTACCACCCCTGGCTCTCAAGCCATGTTCTAGAAGTTTTATGGTGACTGCCATTCTGAAATTTGGTGCAATTTGTATTGCTTCTTCAGGGTCTTCTTCTAAACCAAAGAGGTTTGTTGTAACTCTCTCTGTTGCGCTTGTTTCTTCCACCATTTTTAATTGGAAGAAGGGAGATTAAAGAGTTCTTAAAATAAGGTGTAAGTGCACAATTGTAGGAACTAAATATCCTTCAAGCTTGAGTAACCAATAGCCAATAAATAATATTCTCGTAGTACTCAGCTGCGGCGGATTTTGTGCCCACCCACTCCAGACGTCCCTGGGGTTTTGTGAGTAGGTTCTCTGAGAATAGCATGACTGAACTACTCAGATTCTACTGTTAAATAAGTACCCAACCAACGTTGGCGGCGCCATGTCGTGTAGCTCCTATAGTACCCCTGCAGGACCTGCGCGTTTGGATAACATATACTGCGGGCTTGGTGGCAGACTGACTCCGTGCACCCCCACCGTATATGTTAGCCTGGTTTGCATTAGCTAGCTCGCAGTGCCACTAGTATCTCCTCTTATCGGGGAGAGATTAGTTTCTGGCACCCTTAGAACATGACAACCCTGATTCCCTCAGAATCGTGGAAACAATGTACCACCTTTTGCTCAGTCACTCATGCTCACTTATTCGGTTTGTCTCAGAGAGTTACACAGAATAAACAGTCGGGCGTTTCAATAAGTATTTATTGAACAGTTGTTATTCTGGTGTAAAATATATGTGCTGCAGAGACCAGCAGGCAATAGCAGAGATATATTATCAGCAGTACGATAAAAGCAAAGGGATAGAACAGTTCTACCATATTGCAATAATCATGGATACATACATGAATATAAAAGCATTATGCAAAGTGTGCGTACTCCTACGATGCCTACCTAGATGTACCTGAGTGTACCTAGCATATGTGTGTAGGTCTTAGAAGCTAAGAGCCAAGAATCCTTCTAGGATTTAGTCTAACCCCCATACCTGAAATAGAGAGAGTGTGGGACCCCGTCCTGGTCTCGAGTTGGACACCCCATCCGGGTTGTGTCAGACCACTGTCGGCTTGAGCGACTGCATGCAGGAGCCTCAGCGTCTCTGGTCAGTGTGTCAGCATGGAAGTCTCGGTTCCCTCTGCTTTACCGGGGCAAGATGTGGTGTATTTATACCATAAAGAGTCTCGGTCCTCAGTATGGTTTGTATTGGACATGAGGAAGACATCAGAGGTGAACTTTGTACCTACATATTATGCCGGTGGTGTATTCTTAGAAAGTCATGCATAATTAATGAGTACAGCGTGGGCCTGTGTTTGGAAGAACCCTGCTGCATTCAAAACCACAGGATAGATAACATTCAGCCCTCAGAGCTCGTTGTGTACTAGCTGGGACCAATGTAGGTGAAAGATCATGCCTATATAAGGAATCATACTATAATAGTACATGTACAGTTGTGACCATAATTGGGCATATGGGCCATGACCATAATTGGGCAAGTACGAACATGACCATATTAGGGTAAATATGAATATGTCCATTTTAGGGCATGTACGAACGGGTCTACATTAGGACCTCTATGCGGGATATAACAATGGTTGCAGGAAATATAGCCGTTGCCATCAAGGGATTAGTACACCAATATAAAGACAGCGACTGCTTCCTTATCAGGCCCATCAAAAAAGGTAAACCCAAAAACTTCTTCAGTCCATCCAGATTTTTGGGAGTCCACTGGTAGCTCTAAAGTGGGGCTTAAGTCTGGCACTGTTGTCCCTCAAATACTGTTCTGCATAAAAATTAGTCTGCTCAACAAAATACTTAAAAAAAAAAAAATCACACACAAAGCAACGCAATACACATTGTGCACAAACACAAGGAAATTGTCACACACATTCAAACAGAAGCTAAATAGGCTGCCATTATTACATTTCAAAAAAACGCATTCATTCTGGTCAATGCTACTCATTTGGAGTAAACAATATAAAAAAAACTTTTCCTTACAAAACACTTGCAACTACACAAACTGCAGCTCGACCTGTGCTTAAACCGCAAGCACAAGTTACACCAAAGTAAAACAAAAGCTTTGCAGTAAAATGAAAAGGAGATAAAAAGTTACGATCACAAATAATGTCAAAACACACAGACCATCAGCCGAACTACATTTAACACACAAACTTTTCCTGGTGGTCCAGTGGCTTCTGTACCCCTTGGGGGCACATGGGCCTAACAATACAAGGCCTATCTGCCCCCGATGGGGGCTGAAACAGCCAGAATATTCACCCCCAAAAGGGGAGTGACCCTTGCCTAAGGGGTCTCCCTCCAAAACCTTTTGGACCATATACAAAAAAATCCCTTATGGTCTAGTGGCTTCTGCCCTGGGCCTAAACATATAAGGCAGATCAAAGGGGGCAGAAATGGGCAAAACATTCACCACAAAAAGGGGAGTGACGCTTGCCCAAGGGGCCACTCCCCAAAACATTTTGGACCATATACAAAAAAATCCTTGGTGGTCTAGTGGCTTCTGCCCCCCTTGGGGATAGATGGGTCTAAACATATAAGGCCGATCTGCCCCCAAGGGGGGCAGAAGTGTCTAAAGCATTCACCCCCAAAAGGGGAGGGACCCTTGCACAAGGGGCCACTCCACAAAACATTTTTAACTACATACAAAAAATCACTGGTGGTCTAGTGGCTTCTGCCCCCCTTGCGGGTAGATGGACCTACAAATATAAGACCATTCTGACCCCAAGGGCGGCAGAAATGGGCAAAACATTCATCGCCAAAAGGGGAGCAATCCTTGAAATAAACACGAATTAATCCCTAGCTTCTAGTGGGTTTCGACCCCTCTCCCGGGGACTAGTTAGGCCAAAAAACCTGCTGATCTAGCCCGGGGGGGGGGGGTAATGAACAATGGAAAAAGCAAATTGCCCCATGGGGAATGACCCTTGCCCAAGAGGTGGCTCTCAAAATTCACAAAATATAAATCCCTGGCGCCTAGTGGGTTTTGGCACCCACAGGGCGCTGATCGGCCTAAAAAACAGCTAAATCAGCACCCAGCTACACATGCCCCCAGGGGAGTGACCCTTGCCTAAGGGGTCACTCTCCCAACAATACAAAGTAACATCCCTGGTGGTCCAGTGGATGGATTCCTGCTCCACAATTGTGGGCCTCACCCGCGATCGTGGAGCAGGAATTCATTCAAAACTGGCACAGGGGGAGAGGAAACACTCTTTCCTTCCCCTGTGTCTGTTTTCCCCAAAGAACCCCCCCCCAGAGAAGGACCTACCTGAAACACGTCCTCTCTGGTCATACTGGAAGCAAATGGCTTCCAGCATGTCCCCGGCGGCCTATGATGACATTGGCATGCCGTGAGCATGCTGATGTCATCAGATTGCCTAAGGGGGAGGTGTGGGGATGGCAGCAGAAGCAGTGCCAGCCCCTCTGGGGGCATGTAGGTGGGTGGCACCCTGCGGGAGCGCCAGCGCTTGCCCCGTGGTCCAGGGCCAGGATGTAATGGTTACTTCCTCGGCACAGCAGCACCGCTGACGAGGATGTAACCATTACGTTCTTGGCACAGAAGGAGTTAATACTGCATTTTTGGTCCCCACATGAATGCCTTGTTTCAATTATGAGGTGGGATTACAAACTAGAGAAAGCCCCGCAAAATGTTTGCTCGGACCCTTACGTTTCCAACAAGCTTTTGCTGCCTGCATGTGCTTTTAATATACTGTAAATCTTGTCCATGCTGTTAAGTTGTCTTGCATTTAGGATACATCATACACACATAAGGGTAGCTCATTGCTGTTACAGTTGCCATAAATGTTCAAATGCATCTTAAATCAAGAGACAAAGGTTAAAAGGAGCTCTGTCAGTATCTTGAACCCTTAAAAATGTTCGTCTAAATCAGCATCTGAGTGACTACGTCATCCTTTGGAAGCACGTATTGGTGGTGGACTTCTTTTAGTGATTTACCCTATTGAATCATTTGTTTTATGCTTAGCTCTCCCCAGATTGCCTCAGTGATACTGGATATTGTGTCTTACATTCAGAATTAATATGTAGATTTACATATAGACGTATACAGTTGAAACAGCGTATTAGAGGGAATTCAGTGTCTTTATTTATCAAGTAGAAAGAGTCACGGTGGTGTAACTTGACTCAACAAAATATGAAACCAAATACGTTCCTGTGATTTCAAACTTATTGACAAATATCCTGTCCTTACTGCTGGCTGGATATCTGTCTGTATTTTCGTCATGCCCAGGTAGATATCTCAGTGAGTTAAGCTGTTACTGCTGACTTTTTTTATAACCCAGATAATCGGGAGTTCATACCATGGGTGGGCCGTTTTCGGCTTTCAGCCTTTTGAGGCTATGTTAAGTTGAACAATAGTAATAGCTGTTTTTACAGTGCTAAACTAGCGACACTGGAACAGAAATTACTATGTTAAAAAATTATTATTATGATATGACATTTTATTTTTCTGACTGCCCCTTCCACTTTGTAATGTGTTAGCACAGGACGAGCACACCGGCTCACCAACTGCGTAGTTTCAGATTCAAGCAAACAATAAAGTTTCTGTCTTGTTGCCTCAGTAAGCTCACTCTGCTGCTTGTCCAAACAGAACTATGTTTTATACCCTATACAATCTATAATTCAATTCTGTCTGCACTAAATTTAAGCATGGTTTTAAAGTAGGACCCAAACAGTCTAATTTGTAAATATTAGTACAAAAGTTAGCCTGGAGTGCTAAAAACCAAACACAACCAGTTTCCATAATCTTTGTTTCATGAAAGCAATTAAGTGTTTTTATATAATGGCTCAGCAATTCATAGGATTTGTAATGCAAGCTTCAAGTCATGACAATTACATGACAAGAGTTAATAGTATCTGTGCAGAGACTGGAGTAGCGTGGTAGCAGTAAACTTGAATTATAAACCTGGAATGATGAATTGCTCTTGCAAAGTGGCCTACATAGGATCTGAAAAATGAGGACATTTTAGCTCGATAGTTTCTTAAAGATTAATGTAAACAGAAATCTGTTCTGTAGTTTCAAAATTAGGTTCATCTGAGCCTGGGTAAATACTGCAGTTCTTGCCAGATCAATCCCATCTGTTCTGTATCCAGTAATCATCTAGTAATCATGTGTTCTGTCTTTTCAATTACATGCTTACACTGAGCCCTTGTCTTGTTTGCTGCACACCTGTCACATGAGCTAAGAGAACAGTATCAATGACTACCGCACAGTGAAACATAGTTGGACTTGATGTAGCGGAAATCAAATTTTATTTGTAGGGGTGCATTATAATCACACGTGTAGAGCGCACCCGCATTTAAACTTTTGTCGTATTAACATGAGGTGTTAGAATTGTGAAATGTATTAACTCGAAACGTGATGTGCTAAGGTCGTTGGAAAGTAACATGGAGAATTAACGTAGAAAGTGAATGTAACTAGCAGGAAACATTAACGTGAAGAACTCATGTTGTGATACTGAAAAGTATTCATGTAGTAAAAGTGTTTAATAATTATCGTTTTACATGTAGGTAAATGCAGTAATCGAATGAGTCTTATTTTCCAATGCAAATTAGTAAATCTCATATGCTGGTTTCTTATGTTAGCTGAATCTTGTAGGCCTGAAATGCATTTTCCTGGAAACTCTCACTTTAGAATTAATAGCTGAATTTCATGTGTGTTGTGGAATTTGATCTTTCTCACGTTTTGTGTTGCAGGTAAAAGAAGCGCTTTTGTTATCTAGAATAATGTCTTTGTTTTACTAGTCAGGCAAGAAGAGAAAAAGTTACATCATACAGCTTGAATCGCTAAAGGAGGGCTATTGTGCTTCTCACAGTAGAAGGCCGGGGAACCAAGGACAAACTGTTGCAAAAGAAGAACACTGTTGTCCCGTGGAAACTACCTTTAGTATTGTTTTCAGAGCAGATGGCGTGAACCGCAGGGAATCTTGGGAAAGATACCTGAAATAATGCGATATTGGGAGTAGGGAAAGTGCCCACTTTTTCTTTTGCATTCAGAGAGACAGCAACTTAGAACAAACTCTTTCTCGATAGCTTTATGCTAACTGACCCATCGACGGTGGAGAGACTTCTTAGGAAGACTCCACATGCTGAAACCTTTTTCATCCATTTTCTGAAGATGCCAAAGTAGGGATGTCATTTTAGTGATAGAGTAGGGATAGATTGATGCTTTATATTTATCAACCTTCGATGCAGGGAAACATGGACTCATGCTTTCTGATCCTCTGCATTTTATTTTTGAATTAATTGTTTTACTTATGTTACATCGTCTAAATTGCATTCACAGATTTGGCTTCATGCTGTTTCCGATGTATTTTTACACTCTCGTCTCGAGGTGTCTTTATGTTCAGTTACTTTTGGCTTTGAAATAAATGAACTAACCTTACGTAGTTGTCCGTGGTTACTATGTGTCCAAAGGATTTCTTGTTAAATTGATTGGCAATAATAACAAATTTTCTCCCCTCTACGCTTCGATGCTGCTAAAAAGAACCATTGGAATGTAATTCTAGAATAGGTCCAGAACTTATGTGCCTGGCCCTTTCAGACTATATGAGGCAATTTCAGTGGTGGGGGAACAAGGGGAGTTGTGAGGCTGAGTTTGAGATTCCTGTGTGAAGAGGATGTTAGAAATATTAGACAGGGCTCCAGTTTTATAAGACTATGGTCCTCCTTACTAGTGGTGGTATCTGACTCAGAGCATTAACTCTTAGAGGGAGATACAGCTTCATTTGGACTCATGAGATGTCATCAGTGATGCCACTGTACATGTCATCAGTGATGTAATATGTGAGTCATAAGCAGTGCATTGCTAGGGCTCAAGTTATAGTTAGCTCAGGTAACTATAACTTCTGAATTTCTCTAGTTTTGTGCTTGTGAAATCTGAGCCAAACTATAATGTCCCTGTAACCTATGGTTATTTCAGTGAATATCTAAGGTTTTTTTAATCGTATTTCCCAATTATAACAGCCCTTTTTCAGTAAGTATATACATGTATATTGAGGTGTTCGGAGCCGGACAGTGTGGCATATGCCGCACAGTGAATCCAAAGGACCATGGCATTGACTGACTGGCTGAGCTTGCTTTTTTAATCAAGCAGTATTGCATGGAGTAAACAGAAGTGAGCGTTGTTATGAAATGTTTTATCATGAGTGGTTTATGGCTGACAAGGTCGAGTTAAAGACAACTGAAGAGGCAACTGAGCCTAACGATTTTTTAAGAAAGCTAACACGAGAGGCTGTTAGCATCATGATGCAGCTGCATGAGAAATGGCTATTTGAACCGAGTTACCACAAGAAATGTTCAAATAAAGAAATTTAAATAATGAAATTTACAGCGCTCACATTATGAGCTAATTTAGAGACATTGACTTTCCACTGTGGTTAAATATTTAAGGCGCTGAGAGACATTCATATGCTGTAGCTTAAAAACTTTAAGAAGAGGCTGAAAAGTCGGAGATAGGGTATTCACCCTGGTGACCTCTTTAATCGTGCAGGACAAAATGCGTGGCTGCCAGCCTAAGAAGGCAGCTGTGAGAAAGCTTTTATGGATAAAAGGTGTTATAAGATCCACTTCAAAAATGAACTGAGCAGCGCCCATTTTACGAATGATTCACAGAAATGTTCCTTTTACTGTGCACTTTGATTTTTTATATTTTAAGAACCGCACATTGCACATATATATCATTTTATCTTAACAGTTCATTGACACGTGATTGCAAAACATAACGTATTTATTGGAAAGGAAATACTAAAGTTACAGTCACTTGTCTATGTATACATAATTGGCATCACCTGTTGTGAATGTGAAAACCAGAAATGGCGCACTTCTGGGTTGACAAAGGCTGGGAGAGCAGCCGAGATGCGTTCCTGTCCTATCTGCAAGTTCTGTCTCTAATAAACTGGTAATTGCCCCAGGATTTGAAGGAAGACTTTTCCTTGAAGTGGAGAAGATCGTTTGTAGTTTTAAAGGCGTTCTGTGGTACCGGCTTATTCATGCACCACCGGCGATCAGGTTGCCCGCCACCAAATCCACAAAATGAAGGTGAAATATATATATATTCACTGAAAAAACCATAGGTTTCAGGGACGTTATAGTTAGTTGGACATTTCACTAGTACAAAACCAGAGAAATTTGCCCGTTATAGTTTGTTGAGCTAACTATAACTCGCGCCCCCGCAATGGACTGCTGATGACGTCACATATTACATCATTCATGACATGGTCAGTGACATCACTGATGACATCACTGATGACATCACTGATGACATCTCAAATGACATCACTGATGACATCATCCACGTGATAATCTGATGCACCTCCTCACAACCTAATATAACCTTTGATACACCCACTCTAAAATGCAGGATACCATTTTCGAAACCATAGACACAAAAATACCAGTTACTATATACCCACTCACTGATTCCTAGGACTACACACATGTCCACTCATTCATCCATACAGTTACTCATACATGCAGTCAATCATCAATACAGCACTATCATATGCACTCATACACCTATACAGACACTCACACACCACCACTCACCCATAGAGTTACTCACACACCTAGTCAGTCATGCAAAGAATCAATCACACTCCCATTTACTCACCTATACAGTTATACACACACCACTTCACTTATTCATTCGTACAGATACTAACACATACTTACTCTCTCTACAATCACTGACACAAGCACACACTCATCCATACAGCCACTCTCACAATCACTCACTCTCACATATAGTCATTTATATACTCCAACACTCACATATACTGCCTTTCACATATGTAGTTGCTCACACATGTACCACTGAGACATCCATTCACTCACCAGCACACCCATACACACACTCACCCACCCATACAGCCCTTGACAGATGCACTCTTGAACCCATACACCCAGTGAATCATCTACTCACACATTTATGCACAGAGTCACACACTGATGTTTTCAGTGAATTTCTAAGGTTTTTTAAATGCTAATTTCTAACTATAACATCCCTGAAACCTGTGGTTTTTTCAGTGAATTTCTAAGATTTTTTAAATGCTAATTTCTAACTACACCTAGATAGGTAAGACTTGTGCAGAAAGAGAAAGAAAGGCGCAGAAAGAAGCAAGACAAGTGCAGAAAGAAGCAAGAGAAGTACAGAAAAAGGCAAGAAAAGTGCAGAAGAAAGCAAGAGAGGTGCAAAAAGAGGAAGAAAGGTGCAGAAAGAGGCGAAAAAAATGCAGAAAAAGGAAGAAAGGTGCAGAAAGAAGCAAGAGAAGCGCAGAAAGAAGCATGAGAGGTGCAGAAAGAAGCAAGAGAGGTGCATAAAGAAGAGAGTGAGGTGCAGAAAGAGGCAAGAGAGGTGCAGAAAGAGGCAAGAGAAGTGCAGAAAGAGTAAGAAAGGTACAGAAAGAGGCAATAGCAAGAGAAATGCAGAAAAGGAAGAAAGACGCAGAAAGAAGCAAGAGAAGCACAGAAAGAAGCAAGAGAGTTACAGAAAGAAGCAAGAGAGGTGCAAAAAGAAAAGAGTGAGGTGCAGAAAGAAGCAAGAGAGGTGCAGAAAGAAGCAAGAGAGGTGCAGAAAGAGGCAAGAGAAGTGCAGAAAGAGGCAAGAGAAGTGCAGAAAGAGGCGAGAGAAGTGCAGAAAGAGGCGAGAGAGGTGCAGAAAGAGGCGAGAGAGGTGCAGAAAGAGGCGAGAGAGGTGCAGAAAGAGGCAAGAGTGGTGCAGAAAGAGGCAAGAGTGGTGCAGAAAGAGGCAAGAGTGGTGCAGAAAGAGGCAAGAGTGGTGCAGAAAGAGGCAAGAGTGGTGCAGAAAGAGGCAAGAGTTGAGTAGAAAGGCAAGAGAGGTACAGATAGAGGCAAGTGAGGTGCAGAAAGAGGCAAGAGAAGAGCAGAAAGAGGCAAGAGAGGTGCAGAAAGAGGCCACAGAGGTGTAGAAAGAAGAAGAAAGGTGCAGAAAGAGGCAATAGAGGTGCAGAAAGAGGCAAGAGAGGTGCAGAAAGAAGAGAGTGAGCTGCAGAAAGAGGCAAGAGAAGTACAGAAAGAGGCAAGAGAGGTGCAGAAAGAAGAGTGAGCTGCAGAAAGAAGCAAGAGAAGTGCAGAAATAGGCAAGAGAGGTGCAGAAAGAGGCAAGAGAGGTGCATAATGAAGAGAGTGAGGTGCAGCAAGAGGCAAGAGAGGCGCAGAAAGAGGCAAGAGAGGTGCATAATGAAGAGAGTGAGGTGCAGCAAGAGGCAAGAGAGGCGTAGAAAGAAGCAAGAGAAGCACAGAAAGGAGCAAGAGAGGTACAGAAAGAAGCAAGAGAGATGCAGAAAGAAAAAGAGTGAGGTGCAGAAAGAGCCAAGAGAGGTGCAGAAAGAGGCAAGAGAGGTGCATAAAAAGGCAAGAGGGGTGCAGAAAGAAGAGTGAGCTGCAGAAAGAGGAAAGAGGTGTAGAAAGAGGCAAGAGAGGTGCAGAAAGAAGAGAGTGAGCTGCAGACAGAGGCAAGAGAGGTGCAGAAAGAGACAAGAGAGGTTGAGAAAGAGGTAAGAGGTTTAGAAAGAGTCAAGAGAGGTACAGAAAGAGGAAGAAAGTCACAGAAAAAAACAAGTGAGCTGAATAAAGAGGCAAGAGAAGAGCAAAAAGAGTCAAGAGAGGTGCATCAAGAGGTGAGAGGTGCAGAAAGAGGAAGAAATATTCAGAAAGAGGCAAGAGAGGTGCAGAAAGAGGCTGGAGAGGTGCGGAAAGAAGAGAGTGAGCTGCAGAAAGAACCAAGAGAAGTGCAGAAAGAGGCATGAGAGGTGCAGAAAGAGTCAAGAGAGGTGCAGAAAGAGGCAAGAGGTGCAGAAAGAGTCAAGAGAGGTGCAGAAAGAGGCAAGAGAGGTGCAGAAAGAGGCAAGAGAGGTGCAGAAAGAGGCAAGAGAGGTGCAGAAAGATGCAAGAGAGGTGTAGAAAGAGGCAAGGGTGGTGCAGAAAGAGGAAGAAAGGCGCAGAAAGAAGCAAGAGAAGCACAGAAAGAAGCAAGAGAGGTGCAGAAAGAAGCAAGAGAGGTGCAGAAAGAGGCAAGAGAAGTGCAGAAAGAGGCGAGAGAAGTGCAGAAAGAGGCGAGAGAAGTGCAGAAAGAGGCGAGAGAGGTGCAGAAAGAGGCAAGAGTGGTGCAGAAAGAGGCAAGAGAAGAGCAGAAAGAGGAAAGAGAGGTGCAGAAAGAAGCCACAGAGGTGTAGAAAGAAAAAGAAAGGTGCAGAAAGAGGCAATAGAGGTGCAGAAAGAAGAGTGAGCTGCAGAAAGAAGCAAGAGAAGTACAGAAATAGGCAAGAGAGGTGCAGAAAGAGGCAAGAGAGGTGCATAAAGAGGCGAGAGGGGTGCAGAAAGAGGCAAGAGAGGTGCAGAAAGAGTCAAAAGTTGAGTAGAAAGGCAAGAGAGGTGCAGATAGAGGCAAGTGAGGTGCAGAAAGTGGCAAGAGAAGAGCAGAAAGAGGAAAGAGGTACAGAAAGAAGCCACAGAGGTGCAGAAAGAAGAAGAAAGGTGCAGAAAGAGGCAAAAGAGGTGCAAAAAGAGGCAAGAGAGGTGCAGAAAAAAGAGTGAGCTGCAGAAAGAGGCAAGAGAGGTGCAGAAAGAGGCAAGAGAGGTGCAGAAAGAGGCAAGAGAGGTGCAGAAAGAGGCAAAAGAGGTGCATAAAGAAGCGAGTGAGGTGCAGCAAGAGGCAAGAGAAGAGCAAAAAGAGTCAAGAGAGGTGCATCAAGAGGTAAGAGGTGCAGAAAGAGGAAGAAATATTCAGAAAGAGGCAAGAGAGGTGCAGAAAGAGGCAAGGGTGGTGCAGAAAGAGGAAGAAAGGCGCAGAAAGAAGCAAGAGAAGCACAGAAAGAAGCAAGAGAGATACAGAAAGAAGCAAGAGAGGTGCATAAAGAAAAGAGTGAGGTGCAGAAAGAAGCAAGAGAGGTGCAGAAAGAGGCAAGAGAAGTGCAGAAAGAGGCGAGAGAGGTGCAGAAAGAGGCAAGAGTGGTGCAGAAAGAGTCAAGAGTTGAGTAGAAAGGCAAGTGAGGTGCAGAAAGAGGCAAGAGAAGAGCAGAAAGAGGAAAGAGAGGTGCAGAAAGAAGCCACAGAGGTGTAGAAAGAAAAAGAAAGGTGCAGAAAGAGGCAATAGAGGTGCAGAAAGAAGAGAGCTGCAGAAAGAAGCAAGAGAAGTACAGAAATAGGCAAGAGAGGTGCAGAAAGAGGCAAGAGAGGTGCATAAAGAGGCGAGAGGGGTGCAGAAAGAGTCAAGAGAGGTGCAGAAAGAGTCAAAAGTTGAGTAGAAAGGCAAGTGAGGTGCAGATAGAGGCAAGTGAGGTACAGAAAGTGGCAAGAGAAGAGCAGAAAGAGGAAAGAGAGGTACAGAAAGAAGCCACAGAGGTGCAGAAAGAAGAAGAAAGGTGCAGAAAGAGGCAATAGAGGTGCAAAAAGAGGCAAGAGAGGTGCAGAAAGAAGAGAGTGAGCTGCAGAAAGAAGCAAGAGAAGTACAGAAAGAGTCAAGAGAGGTGCAGAAAGAGGCAAGAGAGGTGCAGAAAGAGGCAAAAGAGGTGCATAAAGAAGCGAGTGAGGTGCAGCAAGAGGCAAGAGAAGAGCAAAAAGAGTCAAGAGAGGTGCATCAAGAGGTAAGAGAGGTGCAGAAAGAGGAAGAAATATTCAGAAAGAGGCAAGAGAGGTGCAGAAAGAGGCTGGAGAGGTGCGGAAAAAGAGAGTGAGCTGCAGAAAGAACCAAGAGAAGTGCAGAAAGAGGCATGAGAGGTGCAGAAAGAGTCAAGAGAGGTACAGAAAGAGGCAAGAGAGGTGCAGAAAGAGGCAAGAGAGGTGCAGAAAGAAGAGAGGTGCAGAAAGAGGCAAGAGAGGTGCAGAAAGATGCAAGAGAGGTGTAGAAAGAGGCAAGAGAGGTACAGAAAGAAGAGAGTGAGCTGCAGAAAGAGGCAAGAGAGGTGCAGAAAGAGGCAAGAGACATGCAGAAAGAGACAAGAGAGGTGCAGAAAGAGGAAGAAAGGTGCAGAAAGAAGCAAGAGAAGCACAGAAAGAAGCAAGAGAGGTGCAGAAAGAAGCAAGAGAGGTGCATAAAGATGAAGAAAGGTGCAGAAAGAGGCAATATCAAGAGAAATGCAGAAAAGGAAGAAAGGCGCAGAAAGAAGCAAGAGAAGCACAGAAAGAAGCAAGAGAGGTACAGAAAGAAGCAAGAGAGGTGCAGAAAGAAAAGAGAGGTGCAGAAAGAAAAGAGAGGTGCAGAAAGAAAAGAGAGGTGCAGAAAGAAGCAAGAGAGGTGCAGAAAGAGGCGAGAGAGGTGCAGAAAGAGGCAAGAGAGGTGCAGAAAGAGTCAAAAGTTGAGTAGAAAGGCAAGAGAGGTGCAGATAGAGGCAAGTGAGGTGCAGAAAGTGGCAAGAGAAGAGCAGAAAGAGGAAAGAGAGGTGCAGAAAGAAGCCACAGAGGTGCAGAAAGAAGAAGAAAGGTGCAGAAAGAGGCAATAGAGGTGCAAAAAGAGGCAAGAGAGGTGCAGAAAGAAGAGAGTGAGCTGCAGAAAGAAGCAAGAGAAGTACAGAAAGAGGCAAGAGAAGTACAGAAAGAGGCAAGAGAGGTGCAGAAAGAGGCAAGAGAGGTGCAGAAAGAGACAAAAGAGGGGCATTAAGAAGAGAGTGAGGTGCAGCAAGAGGCAAGAGAGGTGCAGAAAGAGGCAAGAGAGGTGCAGAAAGAAGAGAGTGAGCTGCAGAAAGAGACAAGAGAGGTGCAGAAAGAGGAAGAAAGGTGCAGAAAGAAGCAAGAGAAGCACAGAAAGAAGCAAGAGAGGTGCAGAAAGAAGCAAGAGAGGTGCATAAAGAAGAGAGTGAGGTGCAGAAAGAGGCAAGTGAGGTGCAGAAAGAGGCAAGAGAAGTGCAGAAAGAAGAAGAAAGGCGCAGAAAGAAGCAAGAGAAGCACAGAAAGAAGCAAGAGAGGTACAGAAAGAAGCAAGAGAGGTGCATAAAGAAAAGAGTGAGGTGCATAAAGAAAAGAGTGAGGTGCAGAAAGAAGCAAGAGAGGTGCAGAAAGAGGCAAGAGAAGTGCAGAAAGAGGCGAGAGAGGTGCAGAAAGAGGCGAGAGAGGTGCAGAAAGAGGCGAGAGAGGTGCAGAAAGAGGCGAGAGAGGTGCAGAAAGAGGCGAGAGAGGTGCAGAAAGAGGCGAGAGTGGTGCAGAAAGAGTCAAGAGTTGAGTAGAAAGGCAAGAGAGGTGCAGATAGAGGCAAGTGAGGTGCAGAAAGAGGCAAGAGAAGAGCAGAAAGAGGAAAGAGAGGTGCAGAAAGAAGCCACAGAGGTGTAGAAAGAAAAAGAAAGGTGCAGAAAGAGGCAATAGAGGTGCAGAAAGAAGAGAGTGAGCTGCAGAAAGAAGCAAGAGAAGTACAGAAATAGGCAAGAGAGGTGCAGCAAGAGGCAAGAGAGGCGCAGAAAGAGGCAAGAGAGGTGCATAAAGAAGAGAGTGAGGTGCAGCAAGAGGCAAGAGAGGCGTAGAAAGAAGCAAGAGAAGCACAGAAAGGAGCAAGAGAGGTGCAGAAAGAAGAGTGAGCTGCAGAAAGAAGCAAGAGAAGTACAGAAATAGGCAAGAGAGGTGCAGCAAGAGGCAAGAGAGGCGCAGAAAGAGGCAAGAGAGGTGCATAAAGAAGAGAGTGAGGTGCAGCAAGAGGCAAGAGAGGCGTAGAAAGAAGCAAGAGAAGCACAGAAAGGAGCAAGAGAGGTACAGAAAGAAGCAAGAGAGATGCAGAAAAAAAGAGTGAGGTGCAGAAAGAGGCAATAGAGGTGCAGAAAGAGGCAATAGAGGTGCAGAAAGAGGCAATAGAGGTGCAGAAAGAGGCAATAGAGGTGCAGAAAGAGGCCAGAGATTGCAGAAAGAGGCCAGAGATTGCAGAAAGAGGCAGGAGAGGTGCAGAAAGAGTCAAGAGTTGAGTAGAAAGGCAAGAGAGGTGGCGATAGAGGCAAGAGTGGTGCAGAAGGAGGCAAGAGTGGAGTAGAAAGCCAAGAGAGGTGCAGATAGAGGCAAGAGAGGTGAAGAAAGAGGCAAGAGAGGTGCAGAAAGAGGCAAGAGAGGTGCAGAAAGAGGCAAGAGAGGTGCAGAAAGAGGCAAGAGAGGTACAGAAAGAGGCAAGAGAGGTGTAGAAAGAGACAAGACTGGTGCAGAAAGAGGCAAAATATGTGCATAAAAAGGCAAGAGGGGTGCAGAAAGAAGAGAGTGAGCTGCAGAAAGAGGAAAGAGGTGTAGAAAGAGGCAAGAGAGGTGCAGAAAGAAGAGAGTGAGCTGCAGAAAGAGGAAAGAGGTGTAGAAAGAGGCAAGAGAGGTGCAGAAAGAGACCAGAGAGGTGCAGAAAGAGGAAGAAAGTCACAGAAAAAAACAAGTGAGCTGAATAAAGAGGCAAGAGAAGAGCAAAAAGAGTCAAGAGAGGTGCATCAAGAGGTAAGAGAGGTGCAGAAAGAGGAAGAAATATTCAGAAAGAGGCAAGAGAGGTTCAGAAAGAGGCTGGAGAGGTGCGGAAAGAAGAGAGTGAGCTGCAGAAAGAACCAAGAAGTGCAGAAGGAGGCATGAGAGGTGCAGAAAGAGTCAAAAGAGGTACAGAAAGAAGAGAGGTGCAGAAAGAGGCAAGAGAGGTGCAGAAAGATGCAAGAGATGTGCAGAAAGAGGCAAGAGATGTGCAGAAAGAGGCAAGAGATGTGCAGAAAGAGGCAAGAGAAGTGCATAAAGAGGCAAGAGAAGTGCATAAAGAGGCAAGAGAGGTGCAAAAGAGGCAAGAGAGGTACAGATAGAAGAGAGTGAGCTGCAGAATGAGGGAAGAGAGGTGCAGAAAGAAGCAAGAGAGGTGCAGAAAGAAGAGAGTGAGCTGCAGAAAGAGGCAGGAGAGGTGCAGAAAAGGCAAGAGAGGTACAGAAAGAAGAGTGAGCTGCAGAAAGAAGCAAGAGAAGTGGAGACAGAGGCAAGAAAGTTGCATAAAGAGGCAACAGAGGTGAAGAAAGCGGCAAGAGAGGTGCAGAAAGAAGAGAGGTGCAGAAAGATGCAAGAGAGGTGCAGAAAGATGCAAGAGAGGTGCAGAAAGATGCAAGAGAGGTGTAGAAAGAGGCAAGAGTTGTGCAGAAAGAAGCAAGAGAAGTGCAGACAGAGGCAAGAGAGGTGTATTAAGAGGCAACAGAGGTGCAGAAAGAGGCAACAGAGGTGCAGAAAGAGGCAACAGAGGTGCAGAAAGAGGCAACAGAGGTGCAGAAAGAGGCAAGAGAGATGCAGAAAGAAGAGAGGTGCAGAAAGAGGCAAGAGAGGTGTAGAAAGATGCAAGAGAGGTGTAGAAAGATGCAAGAGAGGTGTAGAAAGAGGCAAGAGATGTGCAGAAAGAGGCAAGAGATGTGCAGAAAGAGGCAAGAGAGGTGCAAAAAAGGCAAGAGAGGTACAGATCGAAGAGAGTGAGCTGCAGAATGAGGGAAGAGAGGTATAGAAAGAGGCAAGAGAGGTACAGAAAGAAGAGTTAGCTGCAGAAAGAGGCAAGAGAGGTGCAGAAAGAGGCAAGAGACATGCAGAAAGAGACAAGAGAGGTGCAGAAAGAGGAAGAAAGGTGCAGAAAGAAGCAAGAGAAGCACAGAAAGAAGCAAGAGAGGTGCAGAAAGAAGCAAGAGAGGTGCATAAAGATGAAGAAAGGTGCAGAAAGAGGCAATAGCAAGAGAAATGCAGAAAAGGAAGAAAGGCGCAGAAAGAAGCAAGAGAAGCACAGAAAGAAGCAAGAGAGGTACAGAAAGAAGCAAGAGAGGTGCAGAAAGAAAAGAGTGAGGTGCAGAAAGAGGCAAGAGAGGTGCAGAAAGAGGCAAGAGAAGTGCAGAAAGAGGCGAGAGAGGTGCAGAAAGAGGCGAGAGAGGTGCAGAAAGAGGCAAGAGAGGTGCAGAAAGAAGCCACAGAGGTGCAGAAAGAAGAAGAAAGGTGCAGAAAGAGGCAATGGAGGTGCAAAAAGAGGCAAGAGAGGTGCAGAAAGAAGAGAGCGAGCTGCAGAAAGAAGCAAGAGAAGTACAGAAAGAGGCAAGAGGTGCAGAAAGAGGCAAGAGAGGTGCATAAAGAGGCAAAAGAGGTGCATAAAGAAGAGAGTGAGGTGCAGCAAGAGGCAAGAGAGGTGCAGAAAGAGGCAAGAGAGGTGCAGAAAGAAGAGAGTGAGCTGCAGAAAGAGACAAGAGAGGTGCAGAAAGAGGAAGAAAGGTGCAGAAAGAAGCAAGAGAAGCACAGAAAGAAGCAAGAGAGGTGCAGAAAGAAGCAAGAGAGGTGCATAAAGAAGAGAGTGAGGTGCAGAAAGAGGCAAGAGAGGTGCAGAAAGAGGCAAGAGAAGTGCAGAAAGAGGAAAAAGGTACAGAAAGAGGCAATAGCAAGAGAAATGCAGAAAAGGAAGAAAGGTGCAGAAAGAACCAAGAGAAGCACAGAAAGAAGCAAGAGAGGTACAGAAAGAAGCAAGAGAGGTGCATAAAGAAGCAAGAGAGGTACAGAAAGAGGCACGACAAGTGCAGAAAGAGGCGAGAGAGGTGCAGAAAGAGTCAAGAGTTGAGTAGAAAGGCAAGAGAGGTGCATCAAGAGGTAAGAGAGGTGCAGAAAGAGGAAGAAATATTCAGAAAGAGGCAAGAGAGGTGAAGAAAGAGGCTGGAGAGGTGCGGAAAGAAGAGAGTGAGCTGCAGAAAGAACCAAGAGAAGTGCAGAAAGAGGCATGAGAGGTGCAGAAAGAGTCAAGAGAGGTACAGAAAGAGGCAAGAGAGGTGCAGAAAGAGGCAAGAGAGGTGCAGAAAGAAGAGAGGTGCAGAAAGAGGCAAGAGAGGTGCAGAAAGATGCGAGAGGTGTAGAAAGAGGCAAGGGTGGTGCAGAAAGAGGCAAGAGATGTGCAGAAAGAGGCAAGAGATGTGCAGAAAGAGGCAAGAGAAGTGCATAAAGAGGCAAGAGAGGTGCAAAAGAGGCAAGAGAGGTACAGATAGAAGAGAGTGAGCTGCAGAATGAGGGAAGAGAGGTGCAGAAAGAAGCAAGAGAGGTACAGAAAGAAGAGAGTGAGCTGCAGAAAGAGGCAGGAGAGGTGTAGAAAGAGGCAGGAGAGGTACAGAAAGAAGAGAGTGAGCTGCAGAAAGAAGCAAGAGAAGTGGAGACAGAGGCAAGAAAGTTGCATAAAGAGGCAACAGAGGTGAAGAAAGAGGCAAGAGAGGTGCAGAAAGAAGAAGAGGTGCAGAAAGAGGCAAGAGAGGTGCAGAAAGATGCAAGAGAGGTGTAGAAAGAGGCAAGAGTTGTGCAGAAAGAGGCAAGAGATGTGCAGAGAGAGGCAAGAGAGGTGCAGAAAGAGGCAAGAGAGGTGCAAAAGAGGCAAGAGAGGTACAGATAGAAGAGAGTGAGCTACAGAATTAGGGAAGAGAGGTGCAGAAAGAGGCAAGAGAGGTGCAGAAAGAAGAGAGTGAGCTGCAGAAAGAGGCAAGAGAGGTGCAGAAAGAGGCAAGAGAGGTGCAGAAAGAAGAGTGAGCTGCAGAAAGAAGCAAGAGAAGTGCAGACAGAGGCAAGAGAGGTGTATTAAGAGGCAACAGAGGTGCAGAAAGAGGCAAGAGAGATGCAGAAAGAAGAGAGGTGCAGAAAGAGGCAAGAGAGGTGCAGAAAGATGCAAGAGTGGTGCAGAAAGAGGCAAGAGTGGTGCAGAAAGAGGCAAGGGAGGTGCAGAAAGAGGCGAGAGAGGTGCAGAAAGAGGCGAGAGAGGTGCAGAAAGAGGCGAGAGAGGTGCAGAAAGAGGCAAGAGAGGTGCAGAAAGAGTCAAAAGTTGAGTAGAAAGGCAAGAGAGGTGCAGTTAGAGGCAAGTGAGGTGCAGAAAGTGGCAAGAGAAGAGCAGAAAGAGGAAAGAGAGGTGCAGAAAGAAGCCACAGAGGTGCAGAAAGAAGAAGAAAGGTGCAGAAAGAGGCAATGGAGGTGCAAAAAGAGGCAAGAGAGGTGCAGAAAGAAGAGAGCGAGCTGCAGAAAGAAGCAAGAGAGGTGCAGAAAGAGGCAAGAGAGGTGCAGAAAGAGGCAAGAGAGGTGCATAAAGAGGTGCATAAAGAAGAGAGTGAGGTGCAGCAAGAGGCAAGAGAGGTGCAGAAAGAGGCAAGAGAGGTGCAGAAAGAAGAGAGTGAGCTGCAGAAAGAGACAAGAGAGGTGCAGAAAGAGGAAGAAAGGTGCAGAAAGAAGCAAGAGAAGCACAGAAAGAAGCAAGAGAGGTGCAGAAAGAAGCAAGAGAGGTGCATAAAGAAGAGAGTGAGGTGCAGAAAGAGGCAAGAGAGGTGCAGAAAGAGGCAAGAGAAGTGCAGAAAGAGGAAAAAGGTACAGAAAGAGGCAATAGCAAGAGAAATGCAGAAAAGGAAGAAAGGTGCAGAAAGAACCAAGAGACGCACAGAAAGAAGCAAGAGAGGTACAGAAAGAAGCAAGAGAGGTGCATAAAGAAGCAAGAGAGGTGCAGAAAGAGGCACGACAAGTGCAGAAAGAGGCGAGAGAGGTGCATCAAGAGGTAAGAGAGGTGCAGAAAGAGGAAGAAATATTCAGAAAGAGGCAAGAGAGGTGAAGAAAGAGGCTGGAGAGGTGCGGAAAGAAGAGAGTGAGCTGCAGAAAGAACCAAGAGAAGTGCAGAAAGAGGCATGAGAGGTGCAGAAAGAGTCAAGAGAGGTACAGAAAGAGGCAAGAGAGGTGCAGAAAGAGGCAAGAGAGGTGCAGAAAGAAGAGAGGTGCAGAAAGAGGCAAGAGAGTGCAGAAAGATGCGAGAGGTGTAGAAAGAGGCAAGGGTGGTGCAGAAAGAGGCAAGAGATGTGCAGAAAGAGGCAAGAGATGTGCAGAAAGAGGCAAGAGAAGTGCATAAAGAGGCAAGAGAGGTGCAAAAGAGGCAAGAGAGGTACAGATAGAAGAGAGTGAGCTGCAGAATGAGGGAAGAGAGGTGCAGAAAGAAGCAAGAGAGGTACAGAAAGAAGAGAGTGAGCTGCAGAAAGAGGCAGGAGAGGTGTAGAAAGAGGCAGGAGAGGTACAGAAAGAAGAGAGTGAGCTGCAGAAAGAAGCAAGAGAAGTGGAGACAGAGGCAAGAAAGTTGCATAAAGAGGCAACAGAGGTGAAGAAAGAGGCAAGAGAGGTGCAGAAAGAAGAGAGGTGCAGAAAGAGGCAAGAGAGGTGCAGAAAGATGCAAGAGAGGTGTAGAAAGAGGCAAGAGTTGTGCAGAAAGAGGCAAGAGATGTGCAGAGAGAGGCAAGAGAGGTGCAGAAAGAGGCAAGAGAGGTGCAAAAGAGGCAAGAGAGGTACAGATAGAAGAGAGTGAGCTACAGAATTAGGGAAGAGAGGTGCAGAAAGAGGCAAGAGAGGTGCAGAAAGAAGAGAGTGAGCTGCAGAAAGAGGCAAGAGAGGTGCAGAAAGAGGCAAGAGAGGTGCAGAAAGAAGAGTGAGCTGCAGAAAGAAGCAAGAGAAGTGCAGACAGAGGCAAGAGAGGTGTATTAAGAGGCAACAGAGGTGCAGAAAGAGGCAAGAGAGATGCAGAAAGAAGAGAGGTGCAGAAAGAGGCAAGAGAGGTGCAGAAAGATGCAAGAGAGGTGTAGAAAGAGGCAAGAGTGGTGCAGAAAGAGGCAAGGGAGGTGCAGAAAGAGGCAAGAGAGGTGCAGAAAGAGGAAAGAGGGGTGCAAAAAAGGCAAGAGAGGTACAGAAAGAAGCAAGAGAGGTGCAGAAAGAAAAGAGTGAGGTGCAGAAAGAAGCAAGAGGTGCAGAAAGAGGCAAGAGAAGTGCAGAAAGAGGCAAGAGAAGTGCAGAAAGAGGCGAGAGAGGTGCAGAAAGAGGCGAGAGAGGTGCAGAAAGAGTCAAAAGTTGAGTAGAAAGGCAAGAGAGGTGCAGATAGAGGCAAGTGAGGTGCAGAAAGTGGCAAGAGAAGAGCAGAAAGAGGAAAGAGAGGTGCAGAAAGAAGCCACAGAGGTGCAGAAAGAAGAAGAAAGGTGCAGAAAGAGGCAATAGAGGTGCAAAAAGAGGCAAGAGAGGTGCAGAAAGAAGAGAGTGAGCTGCAGAAAGAAGCAAGAGAAGTACAGAAAGAGGCAAGAGAGGTGCAGAAAGAGGCAAAAGAGGTGCATAAAGAAGAGAGTGAGGTGCAGCAAGAGGCAAGAGAGGTGCAGAAAGAGGCAAGAGAGGTGCAGAAAGAAGAGAGTGAGCTGCAGAAAGAGACAAGAGGTGCAGAAAGAGGAAGAAAGGTGCAGAAAGAAGCAAGAGAAGCACAGAAAGAAGCAGGAGAGGTGCTGAAAGAAGCAAGAGAGGTGCATAAAGAAGAGTGAGGTGCAGAAAGAGGCAAGAGAGGTGCAGAAAGAGGCAATAGAAGTGCAGAAAGAGGAAGAAAGGTACAGAAAGAGGCAATAGCAAGAGAAATGCAGAAAGGGAAGAAAGGGAAGAAAGGCGAGAAAGAAGCAAGAGAAGCACAGAAAGAAGCAAGAGAGGTGCAGAAAGAAGCAAGAGAGGTGCAGAAAGAGGCGAGAGAGGTGCAGAAAGAAGCCACAGAGGTGTAGAAAGAAAAAGAAAGGTGCAGAAAGAGGCAAGAGAGGTGCAGAAAGAGGCAAGAGAGGTGCAGAAAGAAGAGAGTGAGCTGCAGAAAGAGGCAAGAGAAGAACAGAAAGAGGCAAGAGAGGTGCAGAAAGAAGAGTGAGCTGCAGAAAGAAGCAAGAGAAGTACAGAAATAGGCAAGAGAGGTGCAGAAAGAGGCAAGAGGTGCATAATGAAGAGAGTGAGGTGCAGCAAGAGGCAAGAGAGGCGCAGAAAGAGGCAAGAGAGGTGCATAAAGAAGAGTGAGGTGCAGCAAGAGGCAAGAGAGGTGCAGAAAGAAGAGATTGAGGTGCAGAAAGAGGCAAGAGAGGTGCAGAAAGAGGCAAGAGAAATGCAGAAAAGGAAGAAAGGCGAAGAAAGAAGCAAGAGAAGTGCAGAAAGAAGCAAGAGAGGTACAGAAAGAAGCAAGAGAGGTGCAGAAAGAAAAGAGTGAGGTGCAGAAAGAGGCAAGAGAGGTGCAGAAAGAGGCAAGAGAGGTGCAGAAAGAGGCGAGAGAGGTGCAGAAAGAGGCAAGAGAGGTACAGAAAGAGGCAAGAAAGGTACTGAAAGAAGATGAAAGGTGCAGAAAGAGGCAAGAGAGGTGCAGAAAGAAGAGAGTGAGCTGCAGAAAGAGGCAAGAGATGTGCAGAAAGAGGCCAGAGAGGTGCAGAAAGAGGCAAGAGAGGTGCAGAAAGAGGCAAGAGACATGCAGAAAGAGACAAGAGAGGTGCAGAAAGAGGAATAAAGGTGCATAAAGAAGCAAGAGAGGTGCATAAAGAAGCAAGAGAGGTGCATAAAGAAGCAAGAGAGGTGCATAAAGAAGAGAGTGAGGTGCAGAAAGAGGCAAGAGAGGTGCAGAAAGAGGCAAGAGAAGTGCAGAAAGAGGAAGAAAGGTGAAGAAAGAGTCAATAGCTAGAGAAATGCAGAAAAGGAAGAAAGGCGCAGAAAGAAGCAAGAGAAGCGCAGAAAGAAGTAAGAGAGGTACAGAAAGAAGCAAGAGAGGTGCAGAAAGAAAAGAGTGAGGTGCAGAAAGAGGCAAGAGAGGTGCAGAATGAGGCAAGAGAGGTGCAGAAAGAGGCAAGAGAGGTGCATAAAGAAGAGTGAGGTGCAGCAAGAGGCAAGAGAGGCGCAGAAAGAGGAAGAAAGGTGCAGAAAGAGGCAATAGCAAGAGAAATGCAGAAAAGGAAGAAAGGCGTAGAAAGAAGCAAGAGAAGTACAGAAAGAAGCAAGAGAGGTGCAGAAAGAAAAAGAGTGAGGTGCAGAAAGAAGCAAGAGAGGTGTAGAAAGATGCAAAAGAAGTGAAGAAAGAGGCAAGAGAGGTGCAGAAAAGGCCAGAGATTGCAGAAAGAGGCAGGAGAGGTGCAGAAAGAGTCAAGAGTTGAGTAGAAAGGCAAGAGAGGTGGCGATAGAGGCATTGAGGTGCAGAAAGAGGCAAGAGAGGTACAGAAAGAAGCCACAGAGGTGTAGAAAGAAGAAGAAAGATGCAGAAAGAGGCAATAGAGGTGCAGAAAGAGGCAAGAGAGGTGCAGAAAGAAGAGTGAGCTGCAGAAAGAGGCAAGAGAAGTACAGAAAGAGGCAAGAGAGGTGCAGAAAGAAGAGTGAGCTGCAGAAAGAAGCAAGAGAAGTGCATAAATAGGCAAGAGAGGTGCAGAAAGAGGCAAGAGGTGCAGAAAGAGGGAAGAGAGGTGCAAAAAGAAGAGCGTGAGCTGCAGAAAGAGGGAAGAGAGGTGCAGAAAGAGGCAAGAGAGGTGCAGAAAGAAGAGAGTGAGCTGCAGAAAGAGGCAAGAGAGATGCAGAAAGAGGCAAGAGACATGCAGAAAGAGGCAAGAGAGGTGCAGAAAGAGGCAAGAGAAGTGTAGAAAGAGGCAAGAGAGGTGCAGAAAGAGGCAACAGAGGTACAGATATAGGCAACAGAGGTGCAGAAAAAGGCAACAGATCTGCAGAAAGAGACCAGAGAGGTGCAGAAAGAGGCAAGAGAGGTGCATAAAGAGGCAAGAGAGGTGCTGATAGAAGAGAGTGAGATGCAGAAAGATGGAAGAGAAGGGCAGAAAGAGGCAAGAGAGGTGCAGAAAGAAGAGAGTAAGCTGCAGAAAGAGGCAAGAGAGGTTCAGAAAGAGGCAAGAGACATGCAGAAAGAGGCAAGAGGGGTGCAGAAAGAGGTAAGAGGTGTAGAAAGAGTCAAGAGAGGTGCAGAAAGAGGAAAAAAGGTGCAGAAAGAGACAAGTGAGGTGCAGAAAGAGGCAAGAGAAGAGCAGAAGGAAGCAAGAGAGGTACAGAAAGAGGCAAGAGGGGTACAGAAAGAGGAAGGAATATGCAGAAAGAGGCAGGAGAGGTGCAGAAATAGGAAGAAAGGCACAGAAATAAGCAAGATAAGTGCAGAAATAGGCCAGAGAGGTGTAGAAAGAGGCGAGCGGTGCAGAAAGATGAGAGTGAGCTGCAGAAAGAGGCAAGCGAGGTGCAGAAAGAGACAAGAGAGGTGCAGAAAGAAGAGAGTGAGCTTCAGAAAGAAGCAAGAGAAGTGCAGAAAGAGGCAAGAGAGGTGCAGAAAGAGGCAAGAGAGGTGCAGAAAGAGGCAAGAGAAGTGCAGAAAGAGGCAAGAGAGGTGCAGAAAGAGGCAAGAGAGGTGCAAAAGAGGCAAGAGAAGTGCAGAAAGAGGCAAGAGTAGTGCAGAAAGAGGTAAGAGGTGTAGAAAGAGTCAATAGAGGTGCAGAAAGAGGAAGAAAGGTGCAGAAAGAGGCAAGTGAGGTGCAGAAAGAGGCAATAGAGGTGCAGAAAGAGGCTAGAGAGGTGCAGAAAGAGGCAATAGAGGTGCAGAAAGAGGCAATAGAGGTGCAGAAAGAGGCAAGAGAGGTGCAGAAAGAGGCAAGAGAGGTGCAGAAAGAGGCAAGAGAGGTGCAGAAAGAGGCAAGAGAGGTGCAGAAAGAGGCAAGAGAGGTGCAGAAAGAGGCAAGAGAAGTGCAGAAAGAGGCAAGAGTAGTGCAGAAAGAGGTAAGAGGTGTAGAAAGAGTCAATAGAGGTACAGAAAGAGGAAGAAAGGTGCAGAAAGAGGCAAGTGAGGTGCAGAAAGAGGCAAGAGAAGAGCAGAAAGAGGTAAGAGAGGTGCAGAAAGAGGCAAGAGAGGTGCAGAAAGAGGCAATAGAGGTGCAGAAAGAAGAAGAAAGGTGCAGAAAGAGGCAAGAAAGGTACAGAAAGAGGCAAGAGAGGTGCAGAAAGAGGCAAGAGAGGTGCAGAAAGAGGAATAAAGGTGCATAAAGAAGCAAGAGAAGCGCAGAAAGAAGCAAGAGAGGTGCATAAAGAAGCAAGAGAGGTGCATAAAGAAGAGAGTAAGCTGCAGAAAGAGGCAAGAGAGGTGCAGAAAGGCAAGAGAGGTACAGAAAGGCAAGAGAGGTGCATACAGAGGCAAGAGAGGTGCTGATAGAAGAGAGTGAGCTGCAGAAAGAGGGAAGAGGTGCGGAAAGAGGCAAGAGGTGCAGAAAGAAGAGAGTGAGCTGCAGAAAGAGGCAAGAGAGGTTCAAAAAGAGGCAAGAGACGTGAAGAAAGAGGCAAGAGAGGTGCAGAAAGAGGTAAGAGGTTAGAAAGAGGCAAGAGAGGTACAGAAAGAGGAAGAAAGGTGCAAAAAGAGGCAAGAGATGTGCAGAAAGAGGCAAGAGGTGCAGAAAGAGGCAAGAGAGGTGCAGAAAGAGGCAAGAGAGGTGCAGAAAGAGGCAAGAGATGTGCAGAAAGAGGCGAGAGGTGCAGAAAGAGGCAAGAGAGGTGCAGAAAGAGGCAAGAGACATGCAGAAAGAGACAAGAGAGGTGCAGAAAGAGGAATAAAGGTGCATAAAGAAGCAAGAGAAGCGCAGAAAGAAGCAAGAGAGGTGCATAAAGAAGCAAGAGAGGTGCATAAAGAAGAGAGTGAGGTGCAGAAAGAGGCAAGAGGTGCAGAAAGAGGCAAGAGAAGTGCAGAAAGAGGAAGAAAGGTGAAAGAGTCAATAGCTAGAGAAATGCAGAAAAGGAAGAAAGGCGCAGAAAGAAGCAAGAGAAGCGCAGAAAGAAGTAAGGGAGGTACAGAAAGAAGCAAGAGAGGTACAGAAAGAAAAGAGTTAGGTGCAGAAAGAGGCAAGAGAGGTGCAGAATGAGGCAAGAGAGGTGCAGAAAGAGGCAAGAGAGGTGCATAAAGAAGAGAGTGAGCTGCAGAAAGAGGCAAGAGGTTCAAAAAGAGGCAAGAGACGTGAAGAAAGAGGCAAGAGAGGTGCAGAAAGAGGTAAGAGGTTAGAAAGAGGCAAGAGAGGTACAGAAAGAGGAAGAAAGGTGCAGAAAGAGGCAAGAGATGTGCAGAAAGAGGCAAGAGAGGTGCAGAAAGAGGCAAGAGAGGTGCAGAAAGAGGCAAGAGGTGCAGAAAGAGGCAAGAGAGGTGCAGAAAGAGGCAAGAGACATGCAGAAAGAAGCAAGAGAGGTACAGAAAGAAAAGAGTTAGGTGCAGAAAGGCAAGAGAGGTGCAGAATGAGGCAAGAGAGGTGCAGAAAGAGGCAAGAGAGGTGCATAAAGGAGAGTGAGGTGCAGCAAGAGGCAAGAGAGGCGCAGAAAGAGGAAGAAAGGTGCAGAAAGAGGCAATAGCAAGAGAAATGCAGAAAAGGAAGAAAGGCGTAGAAAGAAGCAAGAGAGGTACAGAAAGAAGCAAGAGAGGTACAGAAAGAAGCAAGAGGTGCAGAAAGAAAGAGTGAGGTGCAGAAAGAAGCAAGAGAGGTGTAGAAAGATGCAAAAGAAGTGAAGAAAGAGGCAAGAGAGGTGCAGAAAGAGGCCAGAGATTGCAGAAAGAGGCAGGAGAGGTGCAGAAAGAGTCAAGAGTTGAGTAGAAAGGCAAGAGAGGTGGCGATAGAGGCATTGAGGTGCAGAAAGAGGCAAGAGAGGTACAGAAAGAAGCTACAGAGGTGTAGAAAGAAGAAGAAAGATGCAGAAAGAGGCAAGAGAGGTGCAGAAAGAGGCAAGAGAGGTGCAGAAAGAAGAGAGTGAGCTGCAGAAAGAGGCAAGAGAAGTACAGAAAGAGGCAAGAGAGGTGCAGAAAGAAGAGTGAGCTGCAGAAAGAAGCAAGAGAAGTGCAGAAAGAGGCAAGAGAGGTGCAGAAAGAGGCAAGAGAAGTGCAGAAAGAGGCAAGAGAGGTGCAGAAAGAAGAGAGTGAGCTGCAGAAAGAGGCAAGAGAGGTGCAGAAAGAGGCAAGAGAGGTGCAGAAAGAGGCAAGAGGTGCAGAAAGAGGCAAGAGAGGTGCAGAAAGAGGCAAGAGGTGCAGAAAGAGGCAAGAGAAGTGTAGAAAGAGGCAAGAGGTGCAGAAAGAGGCAACAGAGGTACAGATATAGGCAACAGAGGTACAGATATAGGCAACAGAGGTGCAGAAAAAGGCAAGAGATCTGCAGAAAGAGACAAGAGAGGTGCAGAAAGAGGCAAGAGAGGTGCATAAACAGGCAAGAGAGGTGCTGATAGAAGAGAGTGAGATGCAGAAAGATGGAAGAGAAGGGCAGAAAGAGGCAAGAGAGGTGCAGAAAGAAGAGAGTAAGCTGCAGAAAGAGGCAAGAGGTTCAGAAAGAGGCAAGAGACATGCAGAAAGAGGCAAGAGGGGTGCAGAAAGAGGTAAGAGGTGTAGAAAGAGTCAAGAGAGGTGCAGAAAGAGGAAGAAAGGTGCAGAAAGAGACAAGTGAGGTGCAGAAAGAGGCAAGAGAAGAGCAGAAGGAAGCAAGAGAGGTGCGGAAAGAGGCAAGAGAGGTACAGAAAGAGGAAGAAATGTGCAGAAAGAGGCAGGAGAGGTGCAGAAGCAGGAATAAAGGCACAGAAATAAGCAAGATAAGTGCAGAAAGAGGCCAGAGAGGTGTAGAAAGAGGCGAGAGGTGCAGAAAGATGAGAGTGAGCTGCAGAAAGAGGGAAGCAAGGTGTAGAAAGAGGCAAGAGAGGTGCAGAAAGAAGATTGAGCTGCAGAAAGAAGCAAGAGAAGTGCAGAAAGAGGCAAGAGAGGTGCAGAAAGAGGCAAGAGAGGTGCAGAAAGAGGCAAGAGAGGTGCAGAAAGAGGCAAGAGAGGTGCAGAAAGAGGCAAGAGAGGTGCAGAAAGAGGCAAGAGAGGTGCAGAAAGAGGCAAGAGAAGTGCAGAAAGAGGCAAGAGAAGTGCAGAAAGAGGCAAGAGAAGTGCAGAAAGAGTCAATAGAGGTGCAGAAAGAGGCAAGAGAGGTGCAGAAAGAGGAAGAAAGGTGCAGAAAGAGGCAAGTGAGGTGCAGAAAGAGGCAAGAGAAGAGCAGAAAGAGGCAAGAGAGGTGCAGAAAGAGGCAAGAGAGGTGCAGAAAGAAGAAGAAAGGTGCAGAAAGAGGCAAGAGAGGTACAGAAAGAGGCAAGAGAGGTGCAGAAAGAAGAGAGTAAGCTGCAGAAAGAGGCAAGAGAGGTGCAGAAAGGCAAGAGAGGTACAGAAAGAGGCAAGAGAGGTGCATACAGAGGCAAGAGAGGTGCTGATAGAAGAGAGTCAGCTGCAGAAAGAGGGAAGAGAGGTGCGGAAAGAGGCAAGAGAGGTGCAGAAAGAAGAGAGTGAGGTGCAGAAAGAGGCAAGAGAGGTGCAGAAAGAGGCAAGAGACGTGCAGAAAGAGGCAAGAGAGGTGCAGAAAGAGGTAAGAGGTTAGAAAGAGGCAAGAGAGGTACAGAAAGAGGAAGAAAGGTGCAGAAAGAGGCAAGTGAGGTACAGAAAGAGGCCAGAGAGGTGCAAAAAGAGGCAAGAGGTGCATAAAGAGGCAAGAGAGGTACAGAAAGAAGAGATTGAGCTGCAGAATGAGGGAAGAGAGTTGCAGAAAGAGGCAAGAGAGTTGCAGAAAGAGGCAAGAGAGGTGCAGAAAGAGGCAAGAGAGGTGCAGAAAGAGGCAAGAGAAGTATAGAAAGAGGCAAGAGGTGCAGAAAGAAGTGAGCTGCAGAAAGAAGGAAGAGAAGGTGCATAAAGAGGCAAGAGAGGTACAGAAAGAGGATGAAAGGTGCAGAAAAAGGCAAGACAGGTGCAGAAAGAGGCAAGAGAGGTGCAGAAAGAAGAAGAAAGGTGCATAAAGAGGCAAGAGAGGTGCAGAAAAAAGAGTGTGCTGCAGAAAGAGGCAAGAGATGTGCAGAAAGAGGCCAGAGAGGTGCAGAAAGAGGCAAGAGAGGTGCAGTTTGAGGCAAGAAAAATGCAGAAAGAGGCAAGAGATGTGCAGAAAGAGGCAAGAGATGTGCAGAAAGAGGCAAGAGAGGTGCAGAAAGAGGCAAGAGAGGTGCAAAAAGAGGCAAGAGAGGTACAGATAGAAGAGAGTGAGCTGCAGAATGAGGGAAGAGAGGTGTAGAAAGAGGCAAGAGAGGTGCAAAAAGAAGAGAGTGAGCTGCAGAAAGAGGCAAGAGAGGTGCAGAAAGAGGCAAGAGAGGTGCAGAAAGAAGTGAGTGAGCTGCAGAAAGAGGCAAGAGAAGTACAGAAAGAGGCAAGAGAGGTGCAGAAAGAACAGTGAGCTGCAGAAAGAAGCAAGAGAAGTGCAGAAAGAGGAAAGAGACGTGCAGAAAGAGGCAAGAGATGTGCAGAAAGAAGAGCGTGAGCTGCAGAAAGAGGGAAGAGAGGGGCACAAAGAGGCAAGAGAGGTGCAGAAAGAAGAAAGTGAGCTGCAGAAAGAGGCAAGAGAGGTGCAGAAAGAGGCAAGAGAGGTGCATAAAGAGGCAAGAGAGGTACAGAAAGAGGACGAAAGGTACAGAAAGAGGCAGGAGAGGTGCAGAAACAGGAAGAAAGGCGCAGAAATAAGCAAGATAAGTGCAGAAAGAGGCAAGCAAGGTGCAGAAAGAGGCAAGAGAGGTGCAGAAAGAAGAGAGTGAGCTGCAGAAAGAAGCAAGAGAAGTGCAGAAAGAGGCAAGAGAGGTGCAGAAAGAGGCAAGAGAAGTGCAGAAAGAGGCAAGAGAGGTGCAGAAAGAGGCAAGATAGGTGCAGAAAGAGGCAAGAGAGGTGCAGAAAGAGGCAAGAGAGGTGCAGAAAGAGGCAAGAGAGGTGCAGAAAGAGGCAAGAGAGGTGCAGAAAGAGGCAAGAGAAGTGCAGAAAGAGGTAAGAGGTGCAGAAAGATGCAAGAGAGGTGCAGAAAGAGGCAAGAGAGAGTGCAGAAAGAAGCAAGAGAGGTGCAGAAAGAGGCAAGAGAAGTGCAGAAAGAGGCAAGAGAGGTGCAGAAAGAGGCAAGAGGTGCAGAAAGAGGCAAGAGAGGTACAGAAAGAGGCAAGAGAAGTGCAGAAAGAGGCAAGAGAGGTGCAGAAAGAAGCAAGAGAGCTGCAGAAAGAGGCAAGAGAGGTGCAGAAAGAAGCAAGAGAGGTACAGAAAGAGGCAAGAGAGGTACAGAAAGAGGCAAGAGAGGTGCATAAAGAGGCAAGAGAGGTGCTGATAGAAGATAATAAGCTGCAGAAAGAGGGAAGAGAGGTGCAGAAAGAGGCAAGAGTTTCATAAAGAGGCAAGAGACGTGCAGAAAGATGCAAGAGAGGTACAGAAAGAGGTAAGAGGTTAGAAAGAGGCAAGAGAGGTGCAGTAAGAGGAAGAAACTAGCAGAAAGAGGCAAGTGAGGTGCAGTAAGAGGCAAGAGAAGAGCAGAAGGAGGCAAGAGAGGTGCAGAAAGAGGCACGAGAGGTACAGAAAGAGGAAGAAAGGTACATAAAGAGGCAAGAGAGGTGCAGAAAGAGGCAAGAAAGGTGCAGAAAGAAGAAGAAAGTTGCAGAAAGAGGCAAGAGAGGTGCAGAAAGAAGAGTGAGCTGCAGAAAGAGGCAAGAGATGTGCAGAAAGAGGCCAGAGAGGTACAGAAAGAGGCAAGAGAGGTGCAGAAAGAGGCAAGAGACATGCAGAAAGAGACAAGAGAGGTGCAGAAAGAGGAAGAAAGGTGCAGAAAGAAGCAAGAGAAGCGCAGAAAGAAGCAATAGAGGTGCAGAAAGAAGCAAGAGAGGTGCATAAAGAAGAAAGTGAGGTGCAGAAAGAGGCAAGAGAGATGCAGAAAGAGGCAAGAGAAATGCAGAAAGAGGAAGAAAGGTGCAGAAAGAAGCAAGAGAAGTGCAGAAAGAAGCAAGAGAGGTACAGAAAGAAGCAAGAGAGGTGCAGAAAGAAAAGAGTGAGGTGCAGAAAGAGGCAAGAGAGGTGCAGAAAGAGGCGAGAGAGGTGCAGAAAGAGGCAAGAGAAGTGCAGAAAGAGGCAAGAGAGGTGCAGAAAGAGGCAAGAGAGGTGCAGAAAGAGGCAAGAGTTGAGTAGAAAGGCGAGAGGTGCAGAAAGAGCCAAGAAAAGAGCAGAAAGAGGCAAGAGAGGTGCTGAAAGAGGCCACAAAGGTGTAGAAAGAAGATGAGAGGTGCAGAAAGAGGCAAGAGAGGTGCAGAAAGAGGAAGTAGAGGTGCAGAAAGAAGAGAGTGAGTTGCAGAAAGAGGCAAAGAGAAGTACAGAAAGAGGCAAGAGAGGTGCAGAAAGAAGAAGTGAGGTGCAGAAAGAAGCAAGAGAAGTGCAGAAAGAGGCAAGAGAGGGGCAGAAAGAGGCAAGAGAGATGCAGAAAGATGAGAGTGAGATGCAGAAAGAGGGAAGAGTGGTGCAGAAAGAGGCAAGAGAGGTGCAGAAAGAAGAGAATGAGCTGCAGAAAGAGACAAGAGAGGTGCAGAAAGAGGCAAGAGAGGTGCAGAAAGAGGCAAGAGAGGTGCATAAAGAGGCAAGAGAGGTGCTGATAGAAGAGAGTGAGCTGCAGAAAGAGGGAAGAGAAATGCAGAAAGAGGAAAGAGGTTTAGAAAGAGGCAAGAGATGTGCAGAAAGAGGCAAGAGGAGTGCAGAAATAGGTAAGAGAGGTGTAGAAAGAGGCAAGAGAGGTGCAGAAAGAGGAAGAAAGGTGCAGAAAGAGGCAAGTGAGGTGCAGAAAGAGGCAAGAGAAGTGCAGAAAGAGGCAAGAGAGGTGCAGAAAGAGGCAAGAGAGGTACAGAAAGAGGAAGAAAGGTGCAGAAAGAGGCAGGAGAGGTGCAGAAAGAGGCAAGATAGGTGCAGAAAGAGGCAAGTGAGGTGCAGAAAGAGGCAAGAGAAGAGCAGAAAGAGGCAAGAGAGGTACAGAAAGAGGCAAGAGAGGTGCAGAAAGAGGCAAGAGAGGTGCAGAAAGAGGCAAGAGAGGTACAGAAAGAGGCAAGAGAGGTGCAGAAAGAAGCAAGAGAAGTGCAGAAAGAGGCAAGAGAGGTACAGAAAGAAGCAAGAGAGGTGCAGAAAGAGAAAGAGTGAGGTGCAGAAAGAGGCAAGAGAGGTGCAGAAAGAGGCAAGAGGGTGCAGAAAGAGGCGAGAGAGGTGCAGAAAGAGGCAAGAGAGGGGCAGAAAGAGGCAAGAGAGATGCAGAAAGAAGAGAGTGAGCTGCAGAAAGAGACAAGAGAGGTGCAGAAAGAAGAGATTGAGGTGCAGAAAGAAGCAAGAGAGGTACAGAAAGAAGCAAGAGAGGTGCAGAAAGAAAAGAGTGAGGTGCAGAAAGAGGCAAGAGAGGTGCAGAAAGAGGCAAGAGAGGTGCAGAAAGAGGCAAGAAAGGTACTGAAAGAAGATGAAAGGTGCAGAAAGAGGCAAGAGATGTGCAGAAAGAGGCAAGAGATGTGCAGAAAGAGGAAGAAGGTGCAGAAAGAGGCAAGAGAGGTGCAGAAAGAGGCAAGAGACAGTGCAGAAAGAGGCAAGAGAGGTGCAGAAAGAGGCAAGAGAGGTGCAGAAAGAAGCAAGAGAAGTGCAGAAAGAAGCAAGAGAAGTGCAGAAAGAAGCAAGAGAGGTGCAGAAAGAAGAGAGAAAGGTGCAGAAAGAGGCAAGAGAGGTGCAGAAAGAGTCAAGAGAAGTGCAGAAAGAGGAAGAAAGGTGCAGAAGAGACAAGCAGAGACATGCAGAAAGAGGAAGAGAAGTGCAGAAAGAAGCAAGAGAGGAGCAGAAAGAAGTAGGAGGTACAGAAAGAAGCAAGAGAGGTGCAGAAAGAGGCAAGAGTGAGTGCATAAAGAGGCAAGAGAGGTGCAGAAAGAGGCAAGAGAAGTGCAGAAAGAGTGACGAGATGCTGCAGAAAGTAGGCAAGAGAAGTGCAGAAAGAAGCAAGAGGTGCAGAAAGAGGCAAGAGAGGTGCAGAAAGAGGCAAGAGAGGTGCAGAAAGAAGCAAGAGAAGTGCATGAAAGAAGCAAGAGAGGTGCAGAAAGAGGCAAGAGATGTGCAGAAAGAGGCAAGAGAGGTGCAGAAAGAGGCAAGAGAAGAGCAGAAAGAGACAAGAAGGGTAGCAGAAAGAAGCAAGAGAGGTGCAGAAAGAGGCACAGAGGTGCAGAAAGAAGAAGAGAGGTGCAGAAAGAGGCAAAGAGGTGCAGAAAGAGGCAACTAGAGGTGCAGAAAGAGGCAAGAGTGGTGCAGAAAGAGGCAGAGTGAGGTGCAGAAAGAGGCAAGAGAGGTGCAGAAAGAGGCAAGAGAGGTGCAGAAAGAGGCAAGTGGTGTGCAGAAAGAAGCAAGAGAGGTGCAGAAAGAGGCACGAGAGGTGCAGAAAGAGGCAAGAGAAGTGCAGAAAGAAGCAAGAGAGGTACAGAAAGAAGAGAGTGAGTTGCAGAAAGAGACAAGAGGTGTAGAAAGAGGCAAGAGAGGTGCAGAAAGAAGCAAGAGAGATGCAGAGAGAGGAAGAAAGGTGCAGAAAGAGGCAAGAGAAGTGCAGAAAGAAGCAAGAGAAGTGCAAAAAGAAGCAAGAGAGGTGCAGAAAGAAGCAAGAGAGGTACAGAAAGAAGCAAGAGAGGTGCAGAAAGAGGAAGAAATGTGCAGAAAGAGGAAGAAATGTGCAGAAAGAGGCAAGAGAGGTGCAGAAAGAGGCAAGAGGTACAGGACGAGGAAGAAAGGTGCAGAAAAAAGCAAGAGACATGCAGAAAGAGACAAGAGAAGTGCAGAAAGAGGCAAGAGAGGTGAAAAAAGAAGCAAGAGAAATGCAGAAAGAGGCATGAGAAGTGCAGAAAGAGGAAGAAAGCTGCAGAAAGAAGCAAGAGAAGTGCAGAAAGAAGTAAGAGAGGTGCAGAAAGGAGCAAGAGAGATGCAGAAAGAAGCATGAGAGGTACAGAAAGAAGCAAGAGAAGTGATGAAAGAAGCAAGAGAGGTGCAGAAAGAGGCAAGAGAGCTGCAGAAAGAGGTAAGTAGAGGTGCAGAAAGAGGCAAGAGAGGTGCAGAAAGAGGCAAGCGAGGTACAGAAAGAGTCAAGTGAGGTGCAGAAAGAAGCAAGAGAGGTGCAGAAAGAAGCAGGAGAGGTGTAGAAAGAAGCAAAAGAGGTGCAGAAAGAGGCAAGAGAGGTACAGAAAGAGGCAAGAGAGGTACAGAAAGAGGCAAGAGAGGTGCAGAAAGAGGCAAGAGAGGTGCAGAAAGAGGCAAGAGAAGTGCAGAAAAGGCAAGTGAGGTGCAGAAAGAGGCAAGAGAGTGCAGAAAGAAGCAAGAGAGGTGCAGAAAGAGGTAAGAGAGTGCAGAAAGAGGAAAGAGGGGTGCAGAAAGAAGCAAGAGAAGTGCAGAAAGAAGCTTGAGAGGTACAGAAATAAGAGAGTGGTGTAGAAAGAGGCAAGAGGTGTAGAAAGAGGCAAGAGATATGCAGAGAGAGGCAAGAAGGTGCAGAAAGAAGGAAGAGAAGTGCAGAAAGAAGGCAAGAGAAGTGCATGAAAGAGGCAAGAGAAGTGCAGAAAGAGGCAAGAGAGGTGCAGAAAGAAGCAAGAGAGGTGCAGAAAGAAGCAAGAGAAGTGCAGAAAGAAGCAAGAGAGGTGCAGAAAGAGGAAGAAATGTGCAGAAAGAGGCAAGAGAGGTGCAGAAAGAGTCAAGAAAGGTACAGGACGAGGGGGGGCGTGGCTAACCAGGCAACATGGCGGACGCGAGTCTGTAGCGCTCCGGCATATAACCCCTGGTTATCCGCCACATTTCTCCTGACGAGCGCCATCCTCGGAGCTGTATTGAGGGTCCGAGACGGCGAGGTGACACCGCGACGGAGGGAACACGAAAATCACCGTGTTCGTACCTCCGACTTCCGTAACGGCTGAGAGGCGAAGTGCGGCCCGCCTACTGCCGCGCTGCACCCGGGCGGAACCGGACCCGATCGGGCGACGGAGGTCGCACACACATGAACAAACCCGCGGAGTGAGATCGCAGCAGCGCTAGCGGATTGAGGCGAAGATCGGACCCCTTGCTGTCATACCCCCAGGTACAGCTGTGAACGGGGGCCGCTGTCAGGGAATCGCGCGGCGTCCGCCGCCTACTGGGCCCTGCCTGAAGTGGCCGACAACGGGATGCGACAGGCGTGGACGTGAGGAGGCCTCCTACCACTGGGACGGCGGTGCTGACTAGATAGCTGGCACCAGACACGATACCCCAGCTTGCTACGTGACTGCCCTACCTACGGTGAGATCGCGCTGCGATCCGGCAAGAGACGGCAGTGCGGACTACGTTGTGACCGGCTCGGGGGCCCCCCGGGAGACGGCGGAGGCTGGGCCTAGCTGAGCTCCGATTGCGCTGGACTGGGGAAGCGCGCATGGAAGGCGAGCCTGCTGCGCGAGTCACCTGCGGCTACCCGGACTAGCGCTGGACCCGTGGAGGGGAGCCGCGAGGTAAGGCCCACCGCGCGCCCTGCCGCCCGCTGACCCCTGTTGGTGCTGGGAGACGGCCAGGTTGTGGAGCGGCTCTAGGGCCGATATGAACACTGAGGGGCCTGGATGCTGATCAAAGCCCCGCCACGCTTGGAAGGCGCAAAACGGATCACCGCGTCGCTGTTGAGAAACGAGCAGCGAGGAGCATAAGGACTCCGGGGACAGGTTACCCTCCTCTCTTGCGCCGCGGGGAGAAGATAGTGTGGCAGAAGACCGGGATGCTGACACAGTGAGAGACTGTGCAGCATACAGTGAATGCACACTGGATGACAGAGGGCGCGTCACCCCACAGATAGTGAAACGGGCGCCCGATGAGGGGAAGACCTGCAGACCAGCTCTCCGTCGAGCATTGCCAGCGGGGGAACTAGAGAGCATCTGAGGACATCCAAGGTGCCCTAGAGAAGACACAGACAGCCAGTCCCAGGAACTGACACAGGATGCCACTTCTGGGTTGAATCACTGAAACTGGGCGCCTACGCGGGGGCTGCAAGGGAGTGGAAACTCATCGCGGCTAACTGCGTGGTGGTCACCCGAAGAACAGCGACTGCAGCCTGATGACGAGGCTGGGTAAACCTCTGTAAACCGTGGGGTGATATACCGCTGGGGCTCAAGGAATAACGGTTCCGCCCGGAAGAAGATTAGACAGCATTGATCCGAAGGCGGATGCTAACGGCGCAACAGCTTGTGATGGGCCGAATGCGGCGAGAAATCCAGCAGGGGCCACTACAAACAGGGGGGATGGAAGCCGACAGGATACGCGAAGACGGTGTGACGGAGCCAACGACCGCGGCGATGGCCGCCAAGTTAGACACGGTGCTCGCCGCAGTAGAAAGAATCGGGACGGCGCTCGACAACACCAGGACATCCCTGGAATCCCGAATAGATAAAGTGACATCTGACTTCACGCTCCTACACGCGGACCACCGGAAGCTGACGGAAACAGTGGCCACTCACGAACAGGCAATCAGAGAACTCCAACCAGTCACCCATAGCCATGCTGCGGCGCTGCAAGACACGATGGATCGCATGCATGCCTTGGAAGATAGAATCGAAGATGCGGAGGGACGCTCCCAACGCAACAATATCCGCGTGGTGGGCCTGCCGGAGGGCGAGGAAGGGAGGAACCCGGAGCAGCATGTTGAGACCTGGCTGAGGGGACTGATGCCCCCAGGAACACTGTCACAGCAGTTTGTTGTGGAGAGGGCACATCGGGTGCCAACACAGAGACCACAACCGGGCGCTAGGCCTCGCCCACTCCTCTTTAGACTCCTCAACTACCGAGACCGGGATGCGGTGTTACGTGAAACCAGAAAGTTGGAGGATCTCAAAGTAAACGGCACCAGAGTCATGATGTTCCCCGATTATACATCCCAGGTACAGCGTCGCAGAAGCAACTACATGGCAGTAAAGCGCCAACTACGAGCACTGGAGCTACCATACTCCCTTCTCTTCCCAGCTCGGCTGAGAGTGGTTGCACGTGGAGAGACCCGATTCTTTGACACCCCCGCAGAGGCATGGGATTCGCTTGAAGGGTCGGGCCTATGGACGGGAAAAAGACCAGCGGGATCAGACGGCGAAGGACCCACAAACAGAAGGCCGTGACGACGGGGATGACGCGGAACACCACGCTACGCTAAACCGGGAGCAGCGGCCCCAAGCCCTGAGAGAAGCAGAATGGAGAGACGGGAGGTACTGGAAGCGGTTGCGACACTCGGAACGCCACATGGTAAAGAGCATCTGGGAGCAAGCAGACGAGACTCCTCGGTGGCCAGCGGGGCGTCATCGCCCTCCACCGTGATATCAGACGATGCTGGCCTGCCAGTGGTAACCCCACAGACCGCTGATGGGATCATCTGATGGGAAGCTGGAAAACGCTGAGGGGTGCCCACGCAAGTACAATGAGGCTTATGAACTGACCTGTCTCTGTGGGGCGCTGGGGGAGGGGGGAGGCCGCTGAGTGCTGGAGGTCGGCAGACATTTATAGATGACTACCCAGAAGGTAACAAATAATATGTGTGACCGCGCTGCGGAGGCTCCTGTAGCGCCACAATCGGACCATGGGGGGAGGAGGCCCAGGCCCACGCCTAGGGCGGACTCAACACGTTACCCCGAGCAATTAATTGATGGCGTTCTCACTATATGCAGCAAAGGGGGGTAATCAAACTGCTACACTGTTCAAATACACGACCCCACCAGGCAGTATATAGTAATAGTTCATACTTGTTAAGTAGTGCTAAGTTTGGACGGACTTCCTTGTGAAGTTCGCCCCACGAGTTAAATGTTTAAAGTTGACCCACAGGTCTGGTTACAGCTGACCGACACACTTTTTTACACCCCAGTCCGAGACACGCTGACAAATATCATATGCTGGTTGATGCGACGACCCTACCGCCCTAGCGATGACAACAGCTAACGTAGTTACGTGGAACATACGGGGTATGCACACGCCCTCGAGGCGATACTCCATATTTGCATACCTCCAAAGACACTCCTCCCACATAGCCCTATTGCAAGAAACACATATGACACAGACAGAACTTGAGAGGCTCCGTAGACGCTGGAGAGGGCAGATATATGGCACAACCTATTCCGCGCATGCGAGAGGCACACTGGTCTGGGTGAAGGCGGGGGTCCCTTTTGTCAGCGACGTACACAGTAATTGACCAGGAAGGAAGGTATACTCTGGTTCGGGGACACTAAATGGTCAACCAATACTGATAGGGTCGATATATGCCCCGAAAGTCGATCAGACATCCTTCTTGACAAGATTGTCACTGGCCCTGACTCCATATACTGGGATCCCATGGCTATTGGGAGGAGACTTTAATTCGGTACTCAACGTGAACCTAGATAGGTCTTACCCTCCTCCACAAGACGCCTGCTACCTCCAATGTGCAAACACTCACCGACTGGCTAGCACACTGGGCACTGTTGGATATATGGCGCGTTTACACCCTGACACGCGCATATACTCTCATTACTCGGCGGTACATGATCTTCATGTGCGGTTGGACAGGGTGGTGGGGTCCCAGTCCTTACTCCCACTAGTCATGCAGGCAGAATACATGGGGCGGACACACTCAGATCATAATCCACTACGGATCCAACTAGGTTGGAAAGCCGACCGGCCCCCTATAGCCACATGGCGGCTTCAAGTAGCCGCGCTAGAAGACCCAGAATTTCGCGCCTCACTAGGGACGGCTATACTCACATATCTAGAACTCAACGAAGATACGGCGAGCAGTCCTCTCGTGGAGTGGGATGCTCTTAAGGTAATAGTTCGCGGACACTGCCTAGGGGCCACATGGAATATACGCAGACAGCTGTCGCTCTCTCTGCCCGTCTAGAAACACAGCTGCTGCAGTGCGAGGGCGGGACAGTGGAAGGGGGTGAGTGCCCACCTCAACTAGCGGAGATACGCACCCAACATGCGGAACTGTTGGAACGGCTGCGATGTCACAATTATACGGCTCACACGGCACGCACTCACTCCTCGGCGGACCGGGCGGGTCGCTTGCTTGCTTGGCTGTTAGCCCAGGAGGAGAAGCGGATACCAACTAGCGCCATACGACTGCCGGATGACACCTTAGTACACACACAAAGCGAAATACACAAGGCAATGACGGCCCACTATACGCGATTGTACCGCTCCCGAGGACAGTGCTCCGGTACCGACCTGGAGAGGTTCCTAGAATCGACCCAGTTGCCCGTGGTCACAGCTACCGAACAGGGCGCACTTAATGACCCTCTTACACTAGAGGAGATTGGAGACGCGATAGGAAAGATGGCATCCGGGAAAACACCAGGCCCAGACGGACTACCGGCCGAATACTACAAAGCCTACCGCGAGTCCTTGGTGCAGCCCCTACATAAATTGTACACCCAAGCATTGGAGGAATGCGCGCTGCCTCCCTCAATGCGAGAAGCGTATCTGGTGTCCCTGCTAAAACCGGGCCGTGACCCCACATCCCTAGGATCGTATAGACCCCTGGCGCTGCTTAACGTGGATTGTAAAATCCTCGCCAAAATCCTGGCGGAACGCTTGGCACCAGTGGTCCCGACATTGGTGCACCCTGATCAAAATGGTTTTGTCCCCAACCGGTCCACGTCGCTAAACCTAGACGGTTCTTCAGAGTGGCCACAGATAGCGAGCGGAACTGGCCCAGGGCCGGATGCCTAGTGCTGGACCTGGAAAAGGCATTTGATAGCCTCGAATGGGGATACCTGGCGGGGGTTCTCTCCAATACGAACTGGGCCCTGACTCCTCCGGATGGTCGACCTGCTCTACAGATCTCCTGTGGTCCGTGTACGACTGGGGCCGTATGTCTCCGATGCTGTGCCAGGTGCAGGGGTACCAGACAGGGTTGCCCCCTGTCGCCCTTACTGTTTGCGCTGGCCATGGAACCGTTGGCGATGAGACTGCGAGCCATGGTGGGGGAGGGTATACCTCTGGGAGATGCGGTGCACCATGTATCCTCTATGCGGACAACCTCACTGGTTTATATACGAGACGTATATAACATACCGCCGCAACTGGCGGACATCCAGGAATTCGCAGACATTTCGGGCTCCGCGTCAATGTAGATAAATCCTGTCTCTACGCGTTCCGGGAAGGACTACACGATCCAGATTACGAGCTAGGCGGCGTGAGGGTAAAGTGGCAAGAGGACACCTTCCGCTACCTGGGGATCCAGGCATATCGCCAATCACAAGACCTGCTAGATGGTAATTTGGGGAGAGCAGTGACGGCGGTCCGGTCGCAAATGAAGTTCTGGGGGACGCTCCCATTGACGGTAACAGGCAGAGTAGCCCTGACCAAGATGGTGATCCTTCCCAGACTTTTGTACTATTTTGTAAACCTGCCCTCTACGTACCGGCTGCCTTCTTCACTGCGTTCACTAAAACGCTCAGAGATTTTATATGGGGGGCTGCGCGACACAGAGTAGCACTGGCAAAGCTGTGCCTACCGACCGACAAGGGAGGCCTGGCGGTGCCCTGTTTCGAGCACTACTATCTCGCTGCTCAACTACAGTGGATTGCCAGATGGCTCGCTGACAGGGACAGAGATGACACGGCGACCACACTACCGCCGCACACATTGGAACAAATAAGTAACCTCTTCCACCCTGCTGCCCGACAAAAAGGCCGAAGCCGCTGCTGTTGGCAGTGGCATACAGGTGCTACCGCAGGTGTTTATATCTTACTAGGCACATTATCCCGTATGCGCCTGCAATACCCTTGAGGGCTCCCTAGCGGGCTGGGGGTGCTCTCCGCCAATGCCCTAGCGGAGTGGGGGCAGCGGAGGTACAGACCTTGGGGGACTTGTACAGAGATGGGGCGCTAATACCATATGAATCTTTGGTGATGGAGGAAGGGTTGCCGCCAGGGCAGTTCCTCATGCACCGCTCATTACTGGCGATGTTAGTAGCTAGCTGGGGGGACATAACCGAGGAACCGCAGCAGCACCTCACAATACAATATCTTCATGTTATGGGGCGGGGAAGACACCTGGTTCGTTGGTTTGCATCGTCACTCCGAATACACGTAGCGATCAGCCTAGATCCGCTCCGCCGAAAGTGGGAACTGGATTTGGGGCGACAACTAGCAGATAAGGAATGGGAGAAGATCCTCAGAAGCCCAGTGTGCATACCCAGGAATATGAGATTCAGACAAATACAACTATTCATTGTCCATAGAGCGTACCTCACACCTGAGCTGATAAATAAATACTTCAACCGAAACGATGCAGCGTGCCCTAGATGCGATGCACTGGGGGCAGGATTGATACATATGCTGTGGAGCTGCCCCAGCATACACACATATTGGCGCGAAATCAGGGACACCCTACAATAATGTACAGGGCGCGACTTACCCCCTGAATGGACTGTAGCCCTGCTCCACCACTTCAGGAGAACCCCAGCCACAAAAGTTACATCCCGGTTCCTCGATCTGGGACTCGTTGTAGCTAAACGGCTTTTGACTAAACGCTGGAAAGCAAGGACGCACCGCACATACAGGCCTGGCGATACTCCCCACTAGCATGGGCCAAGGCAGAGGGAATTGCAATCCGGAGGGAAGAAACACTGGGACTACGAAGGGAACCCATAGCAGATAGATGGGAGGGACTATACCACAGCTTACAAAATGGGGATGGGGACAATATGGAGAGTCAATCCGAACAGGAGAGACAGGAATAATGACCGGAGATCGATACCCTGTGCAGACCATACCGTAGGGTTCCACATATACACACATAACAGGGGACAAAGATGAGATGGCTAAAAATGCGAAGAAATATAACTGGAGGGATATTTCCAATTAAGGTGCTCGAGAGGGGAAACACTTAATAGAAGCGAGGGGACTGTGTCGGTCCACAATATGGCTGCTGTTAATGTTGCAATATTGTTTTAACGTTGTATCAACTTTAACAACTGTTTCACAGCTCATACGGTATGAACTATAAGAACTATACACAACGATACATCGGCAAAAATATCTGAACTAATGTACGACCTCTGATCAATTAGATGACACTGAGTAGATGGATCTACTGGGTCGACGGGCTAAAAACGACATAGATATTGAAACTGTGAAATGTTTTAAATTAATATAGTCGTGACCTGTATGCCAACACACAACAGAGAACTGTGTACACAACAGAAAACCGAATGTATGTTGTCTGTCATACCTATGTTATTCATGTCAAACAAATAAAAACAGATTT
>CAWUFW010022335.1:0-97910 GCA_963921515.1 Calotriton arnoldi | reverse complement strand
TCATCCTAATAGGCCCCTTACTGTCTCGTTCCAGGTCTCCCTCCCCGCAGTACCCTCCCTAAAACCCTTCCCCAGTATGGCTACTTGGATCTTCTGTTCTCATGTGCAGAATCGGTGGTCCAAGAAGGTGGGCATATTGGAGGTACTGCTCCTGAGGAATCCGTCCATGACAGAATAACGAGCCTTTACATGCTAATTCCTTCTGAGCAGTGCTTCCAATATGTCTTCAATGGAGGATTTGTGTGCCATGTTGGCAGCCATACAAAAAGATATGGTAGCAGCGTGACAGGAAACAGCTGCATTGGCAAATCAAGTTGCCAATCTCCAAACACAAATCACGGGAGGACATCAGCACTCTAAGTTTACATCTACAACGCCTCCAGACAGTGGTGCACCTGCCCCCGCAGTGGTAGCAACTGTGCCAATGCCTGTGCCTTTAGCTGCTCCGGAGAGGTTTACAGGTGATCTATCTAAAGTTTAGACATTTCTTTCCCACGTACAATTACATTTCATGGTATGTCCAACATCCTTCCCTGATGCGCAGTCCAGAATTATATTTCTAATTTCGTATCTTAGTGGAGATTCTGCCATGTGGGCAGTCCCATTGGTAAATTCAGATAGTAGGCTATTATACAATTAGCGACAGTTCAAGGAGAGTTTGAAAAAATATTTCATCGGAGGACCATTACCCGGTCAGTGGATCATTAATTATTGGAACTTAAACAGGGTAGTAAAGATTTAGTGCATTATCTCACACAATTTAATAGATTAATCTCAGAAACAAATTGGCCTGAAGAAAAGCAGGCCGCACTGTATTATCAAGGTTTAAAAGACGGGATCAAAGACCTAGTAGCACAGATTGATCCTCAACCTGATACATGTGAAGAGTTAATTGCCCATACCTCACGATTAGAACATAGACTCACAGACAAAGTGATCAAAGAAAGGGTGATTTCCATCAGTCTATTCGCATAAGAGAAAAAACGTCTTCCATATCGCTTGACTCTAGTGAACGTATGGAAATAGGAGGAATTCGACGGCCATTAACACAAGAGGAAAAAAATGTAAGACCTAAAAATGGTCAATTACTTTATTGTGGGAAAAAGGGCATTTTGTACGAGAGTGCCCAACTCGCCCTAAAATACCTAATCAAAAAACATAATCTCCAAATAATCGCCAGGAAAACTAAAAAGCTCAAGAGGTGAACAGGAGAACCTCTTGAGCAAACCCTACATGCCTCCTGATCAGTTCATAGCAAACACATTACAGATCTCCTCACCACATCTGACTCTTCATGCTACTATCGCTAAAAACACCATTATGCATGAAGTAGTGGTCATGATAGATTTGGGCGCAACAGGCAATTTTATAGACGCCAAATACTGTACCAGTTTGCAATTAGCCATCCTACCAAAACAACAACCAGAGGCAGTGTGAGCTGTGGATGGAACCATGTTAACTTCAGGGCCTGTTACACATTATACGGAACCAGTTGAGTTGACCTTTGATCAAGACTCAGGAACACATCGAGAACAGATCACCTTTGATATTATTGATGCACTTCAATTTGGTATTATATTAGGGATACCCTGGTTAACGGAGCACAATTTGAGGATTGATTGGGCTAAAAACAACTGTCCAATTTGAATCAAGGTGTGTACTCAAGTCTGCATGTCAAAGACCACTATTACATCTACGAAACCAGCAACCACCCCAACTCATTTAATAGCATTCATAGCAACTCATACCATTGCAACAGCTGCAGAGCAGGACACCATATTACCAAAACAGCATGAGTCATTCCGCGATGGTTTTAATACTAGTATGGAAGAAACCATGCCTCCGCATAGAGTGTATGATTGCCTAATAGACCTTATACCAGGATCATAAATCCCATACAGTTAATGTTATGCTTTAACTAAATGAGAAAAACAGCACTTAAGGCAATACTTAGACCAATATTTAAAAAACTGATTTATTAAACCATCTAAATCACCCGCGGCTTCACCGTTGTTTTTCATACCAAAGAATAATGGCAAATTACGCGTGTGCATCAATTATCGAGCACTGAATACCATACTATCAATAACCGCTACCCATTACCTCTCATCCCTGTACTGCTCAACCAAGTGAGGTCTGCCAAAATGTATACCAAACTGGATCTCAAAGGTGCTTATCATCTGGTACGTGTTCATGCGGGAGATGAGTGGAAGATTGCGTTTCACACAAGATATGGGTTGTTTGAGTACAACGTTACGTCCTTCGGACTTTGTAATGCCCCCGTGGCTTTTCAGTTTTTTGTAAATTATGTCCTCCAGAAATACTTGGATAGGCTCATCATTGTCTACATTGACGATATCTTAATTTTTTCTACTACCATGGAAGACCATATAAAACATGTCACGATAATTGTGACTGCCTTACGTGACAATGGATTGTATTGCAAGTTATCTAAGTGTACCTTTTATTCACTGAAGTAGAATTTTTAGGATTTATCCTGACCCCCCATGGCATTACCATGACAGAACGCAAAATCCAAGCCATCATAGATTGGCCCAGACCACAGTCTGTGAAAGACATACAGCGATTCCTGGGTTTTGTGAATTTTTACAGGAGATTCATAGACCAAAGCTCTGCTAAAGTTAAGCCTCTTACTACCTTGCTCCAAAAAGGTGTGTCATTTCATTGGTCTCAAGACGCTGAAAGTGCGTTTTTCATGTTAAAAAGGCATTCACATCTGCTCCCGTTTTGAAACATCCAAACACTGAACAACCATTTATTGTAGAAGCAGACACCTCAGAAACTGCTCTTGGAGCTATTTCATCTCAGAAAGATTGTACCACTAATCAATTACACCCAGTAACCTTCCTTTCTAAAACATTACAAGCAGCTGAATGTAATCACACAATTGCTGAAAAGGATCTCTTGGATATTCGGTTAGCCTCTAAAGAATCGCGTCATTATTTGTTAGGTGCGAAATAGCCAGTGACCATGTATAATGACCATAGTAACTTACAATTTTTACACTGTGCTAAAGCTCTAACACCCAGACAGTTCCGCTGGACATTGTTTTTTGCAGAGTTTAATTTTCAAATAACATTCCGCCCTGGCAGTGCCAATAACAAAGCAGATGCACTTTCCAGATCTGACAATAGCACCACTGAATGTAAGAAGGATCCTCCTCCCATGATTCCTCGTGAACATATCATCAGAGGAACAGTTAGCTTAACCACTGATTTCTTCCAACAAGTTAGAACAGCATTACCTTTGTCCAAATTAATACAATGGTGTCAATTAGACAAAAAACAGCAAATGTTGGATAATCTACCATTTCAAGGGAAGTGTTTGTATGTTCCTACTTAGAAATTACAAAAACAAACATTACAATGGTGTCATGATCATCCATTGGCTGGTCATCCAGGAAGTACTAAAACTGAAGAATTGGTTAGCCGCCATTTTTGGTGGCCAGCTTCAAAACCAGATAGATAAAAAAAGAGAGGGTTGTTACAACCACTTCCCACCCATATGAAAGCCTGGGAAGATATATCATTGGATTTTATCACAACATTACCAAAAGACCAAGGAAAAGACCCGATTATGGTAGTAGTTGATCACCTATCAAAGATGGCCCATTTTATTGCCTGTGCCGGTCTCCCAACTGCAGCGGAAGTGATTAACTAATTGTTAACACAAGTAGTATGGTTGCATGGTTTGCCAAAAACTATTGTCTCAGATCAAGGCTCACAATTTGCCTCTTGTTTTTGGAAAGCGTGGTGTGCTGCGCTTAGTATTAAAAGTCATACGTCTACAAGTTTCCATCCTGAAAGGGACGGACAAACTGAAAGAGTTAATCAAGTGATAAAACAATATTTACGCAGTTATTTAGCAGTCACATCTGATTCATGGGTAAATCTCCTTTGGGAAGCTGATTTTGCCTATAATAATTTACAACACTCCACCACGCAAATGTCTCCATTTTATGCAAACTATGGCCAACATCCTCATTTCTTACCATTGCTTCATCCGCTTGCCCTGTGACCAAGTACCTAATGTGACACACAAATTAAAAAAATTGTCCACCATGGCTATAAGCCTCTGTCGCAATGTTATACAAGCCAAAGCATTGTATAAGTATTTTGCAGATAAAAAATGACAAGTAGGACTAATGTATCAACCAGGAGATCATGTGCAGTTGTCTACAAAAAATCTGCAGTTTAAACATCGCCAACGATTTCAACCCGATACATTGGACCTTTCCCAGTATTAAAAAGAGTCAATCCTGCCTCCTTTAAGCTGGATTTACCTCACACAATGAAGAAACATCCAGTGTTTCAAACCTCTTTGTAAAAACCTGCAAGTGCTTTTGTTCGTACACGACCACCACCCCATCTCCTGGTGAATAACAATGTAGAGTATGAGGTGCAGGCTATTTAAGATGTCCAAAAACAGAAAGGGGTGCTCTGGTATCTTGGGTCGTGGAAAGGTTACAGCCCAGAAGAAGACTCATCATGCCATTCATGCACCACGTCTTCTGCATCGCTTTCACGTGCGTGACCCTCTACCTCCTTGAAACTGTGAAAGATGGACTTTAGGAGGGGTGTGCTGTCATGGTCCAGTCAGGGTCCATATCCACCATGTGGGTTCCACAATGAGTGCCTCCATTATGTTTATTCTGTTATTTCTTTACTTCTGAATGACTATGTGAGCGGTTAAAGTCCATCTTTTTGTAATTGGTCCCAAAACAACATAAAGTGACGCAATACATATATCCTTTTTTATAATGTCCTTGTTTTATTTATTTGCTTGTTTTTTTTATTGTTTAATATGTCACGTTTCATTTCTTAGAGCGTCAGCTGTTTTGGCCACCTGCTGTGGAAAAGCCTGGAACAGCATAAACATATATCCGCCATCTTGGGTGTGGTCTAAGCTATAAAAGACAGCAGCAGCTGCCAACGGTTGCTCGTTATTGCAGAGATCCCGCTGGCGAGGCAGTGTTAAGGAGCGAGCGGTTTCTTATGGGATCACGTCTGGCCTGAAGCTTTTCCTAATCAGGTAAAGAGAGAGAGTGAGGAGCTCAGCGACGTGCAGAGTCTTCGCTGCAGTTGGTACAGCGTTCAGCGGCTTGTGGAACCCTCGCTGCCACTCGTGCTGGGTTTCAGAGTCATCCAGGTAGGAGTTGTTACGATTTATAAGACGATAACTCCAGTTTAACGCATTTGCATTTCAGACATACATGATATTCGAATGTTCAAATAAGTAAAAAAGCCTGCGTTTAAGACTTACCTGAGAACTTCACTTTGTGTGCGTTTTGGTAATCATAGCAAATTCCGTTGGCAATTGCAACAACATTATAAGGCTATCTTTGTTTCAAGCCTTGGTAATCATAGCAAATTCAGTGCACAGTTTCAGAGACATTATAAGTCGCTCTTTGTTTTAAACCTTTATTCCCTTATTTGTTAAGACTATTGAAGCAACTAATTCACAAACTTCTCTGTGAGTTATCCTTTATGCTGAAGTGAATTACCTTTGAATTATTACATAGTGACACTAACAACATTATTGCCATTGATGAATAACCATGCGTGATTAGGATTTTGTATTCACAGGTAAGGATTAGTATTATACAGTAATGAATAAGCATTGAGTCAGAAATAAATTGCTGCTTTCCTCAGTCGGATGTTAATCACTTACTGTCTCGTTCCAGGTTTCCCTCCCCGCAGTACCCTCCCTAAAACCCTTCCACCCGTTTGGCCACTCCAATCTTCTGTTTTCATGTGCAGAATCGGTGCTGCCAGAAGGTGGGCATTTTGGAGGTACTGGTCCTGAGGAATCAGTCCGTGACAGGCTCCCCAGTGGATCTTGCTCCCTCCAACACTCTCCTCTTCCTCACAAGGAACACTGGTCTTGGCAAGCAAGTAGGCACTGGTGTTCCAGGTTCCAGAGCAGGTGGTCTTGGTTTGCTTGGGGGATGTCCCCTCACCCAGCAGTGATACAAGCAGTATATGGCCCCCAGTCCTGGTCACAGGCAGAAGTCTTGCAGAGCTTCCCCTTCTCACCCAGCCCATCTGACTGCTTGGCAGATGACACATTTTTGGGGACTCAATCTCCCCTACTTATTTTCCTTTTCCAGACAACGAAAATAATGTAGAGTATGGGTCTTTGAACTTTCATGTTGGGGTTTTGCTTCTTTTGAAGTAGGCACGTATCCTTTTCATCTTCCTTCATGAGAGTATTCTGTTACAGCAGGCACAACTCTGAAGTTGATTTCCACAACACAATTCATGGGAGTGACCAGAGTTTACACCCGAATGTCAGACACAGGGATATGTGCATCAAAGATTTAATCTCAGACCCACAGCCCTACTCTTTATGATTCTCTTATCTGCCCCACCTCCCTTCCTGAGATTTGTGCAGGCCCCTTTCTTGTGATATATCACTGAATGAAACAGCAGTCATTTGAGATGTAAAAGGAATCTCGTCCTTCCCTCCAGTGTGTCCCCACCCAGCTCACATGAATGCAGCAATACACAAATATATCTAGGGGGATTCCTCTCTTCCTCATGTCTTTACCAGGCAGGCCTGGGCTTCCCAATATGAAACCCAAGGTCCTCCATACAATGTGCCATCGCAGGCACACTCACTCAGTGTACATTCATAGCACATTTTCTGTTCAGCACTAATACCTCTATGAATTGTATCCTTACATGTACACTTGCCTTCAGCACACACACTCAGTCTGCACGCACATTCAGCATTGAAGCTTTTCTGTCTTTAACCAGGGTGTGTTATTTTATAATGCACGCACTGCCAGCACACATTTGCACTATGTAGTGCATGCTGCACAAATTTTCACACTCCAATTACTCAGGGTAAAAAGGTCCTTTTCACTACTACTGACCACGACACAGTATGCTGCCACCACTGCACTCATGCTGCTTAACTCCTGGTGATAGTGGTAGCCTTCCACTATGAGGGATGCTTTTTGGGGGTCCATCCCAGTCCAACAAGTCCGCAATCCATGAGACAGGCCTGTGTCATGGCGCACACGCATGATTCAGGTTTGTCTGCAATAAAAAATCAGCACTAGGGATCCAGACACTCAGACCAGGGGTACACGTCGCTGACCATGACTTTTCTGCCCCAAAAGACGCCCCTCCCAGATCAGCACACCCTGAACCACCTCCTAACTTGGAGAGGCTGGGTGGCCAGATCGGTAAAACTGGCAGTAAAGTCCATCAGCATTCCCGTAACTCAATCCGGCTCTGTGCTCCACTACAGAATCTAACCCTTTCAAAGAAACAGACCATCTAAACAACTTGGGATTCTCACACATAATAGCCATGAACCATTTCAGTGGCTTATAATCTGTTTGCACCACAAATTTAGTGTCAGACAATTATGGGAGGAACTTATGTAAGACCCACACTCTGGCAAAGCACTCCTTCTCAATAGCCGCCCACTTCTGCTCTCTCGCTAGTAATCTACTGATAAAGGCTACAAGATGCTCTGTACTTTTGTTGTCCAGTTGAACTAACACCGTTCCAACTCCTTTGTCACAGGCATCTGTCGGTACAATGTAAAGTTGACTGTAGTCAGGACACTTGCAGTGCATAGTGCCTTCTTTAGTTCTTCAAATGCCTTTTAAACTCTGTAGTCCATATTACCTTCCTGGGCTGGTTTCTAGAGGTAAAAGCAGTAAATGGGACAACTATACTTCCATAGTTAGCCACAAAGTTTTGGTAGTACCCGGTGAGTCCTAAAAATGCCTTCAGTTCAGTCTGGGTAGTAGGTCTCTCCTACTCCATTGCAGATTAATCTTGTCATCCAACGGGTGAATCTTCCCGTTCCCCTCCTCATGTCTAAGGTAGACTACAAAGGACTGCCCCACCTGATACTTAGTTGCCTTGATGGTCAGTTTTGCCTCCTGTAACTTTGCCAACACCTGTCCAAGGTGCGTCAGGTGGTTTTTCCATGAATTGCTGAACACCATAATATCATCCGAGTAGGCCACTCAGAACTCCTCCAACCTTGCAAGGACATGGTTCACCAGGCATTGAAAAGTGACAGGATCATTCTTCAATCCAAAGAGCATCACTTTAAACTGGTACAGCCCCTCTGGTGTAGAAAATGCAGTCTTCTCAGCATTTGGTGCCAATGCGATCTGACAATAACCACTGGTCAGATCTAAGGTGATCAAGTACTTTGCAGCACCTAACCCGATCCACAAGCTCATCTGCTCTGGAAATTGGATGGACATCAGTCTTGGTTAGCGCATTGAGGGCTCGGTACTCCACACAGAACTGCAAGTCAGTTGACCCTTGCTTCGGTACTAGAATCCCAGGATTAGACCAAGGACTACAAGATCTCTCAATGTCTCCCAAATCCAATATTTTGGCACCGTCCACCTTAATGCAGCCCAAAACCCAGTCTGACATTCTGTACATCTTGCCCTTCACTGGCAGGCTGTTGCCTGTGTCTATGTCATGCAGACAGACTCTGGAGTCAGCAAGAAGAGGTTGGCAAACCTTTCCAATTCCATCCTACACTGTCTCTACTGCTCAGGCATTAAATTAGGGCTTGCTGAACCTCTTCCAAAGTGCCTTCCTTCATGTCATTATGCAGTAAGTCAGGAAGAGGCTCACTGTCTTCCTCGACTTTCTTTGCCATAGCCATGACATTCACTGTGTAGTCTCTCCGGAGGTAAGCTTCAGCCTGCTGACATGGAACACCCTCTTAGGTTCCCTTGTGGCACCCAGGTCCACCAAGAAGTTTACCGCAGACACTTTTTGAATTAACTTGCCTAGGCCCACACCATTTGTCCTCCAAAGCCCTGGGTCAGATAGCCTTTAGTACCAACACCTCTTGACCTTCTTGATACCCAGTCAGTGTAGCTTTCTGGTCATACTCCTCCTTCAGCAACGCTTGACTATCCTGAAGGTTTTCCTTTGCCTGACTCATGTATGGCGCCATCCACTTCCTGAGGCCAATCACATAGTCTGATATATCCTTCTGTGGAGCCTCTGAGGTTCCCGCCCAACCTTCTCTTACTAAGGCAAGTCAACCCTCCATCAGGTGTCCATACAGAAGTTTAAAGGGACCAAACCCTACTCCCTTCTGCAGAATCTCTCGGTAGGCAAACTAGAGACATGGAAGGAGAAAATCCCACTTTCTCCTGAGGTTCTCTGGCAGAGTTCCCATCATGCTCTTTAGTGTCTTGTTAAATCGCTCCACAAACCATTGGTTTGTGGGTGGTATGCTGTGGAGAAGTGGTATGTCACACTAGCTTCCTCCACATCTCTCTCATATAGGGAGAGATGAAGTTAGTTCTCCGGTTGGAAATTACTATTCTTGTGAATCTGACCCTAGTAAAAATCCCCAGGTGAGCTCTTGCTCCCACCTTTGCAGTCATGTTCCTCATAGGTACAGCTTCAAGGTACCTGGTGGCATTATCCACCACAACCAATATGTACTGTGACGGGGTCAAATGGACCATAATGTCTATTTCCACCTGCTCAAAAAGAACACCTGCAACTGGTAGAGACACTAACAGTGCCTTTGTCTTCCCTCCTGTCTTACCCCTCATCCAGTAAGCTGGACAGGTTCTACAGAAGCTCTCTGTGTCTCTGCGCATCCCTGGCCAGTAGAACAGAGGGTCTAAGCTATCCTGGGTTGTTCTAACCCCTAAGTGTGCTGCTAAGGGCACTTCATTGGCCACTGACAACAGGACGTTCCAGTGCACTAATAGAACCACTAACCTCTTGCTAGTACTTAGCTCAGGATTTACCAGTTTACTATCTAGTAGACCATTCACCCAGCCAACATAGTGTTTCCCGACCATTCCTTTGCTGACCGGATCCTGGGCTTCCTTCCAAAGTCTAACAAGTGTAGAGAACTCTTCTGTGCCTTGAGGAAATCGTCCCAGGTAATCCCTCCAGCAGCTAACAAACCCTACAGTTCTAGAATGGACCCAGACTCGAGCAAATGGTCCACTACAGGAGCCTGGTGCTCCTTTCCCTCTGGAGCAGAAGCGATGACCTCTACTGCCACTGCCTTCCCGGACTCTTCCTTTTCCTGCAAATCAGAGATGATAGCCTCACTCTGAAACTGATGTGCAGCCTATGCCCTGGTCAACACAGCTGAGGTTGACCAAGCCATAATGCTTCTGAGCCTGACACCAAGCCAGGGACATTCGAAGCATTGCCCAAGAAATATCCAGCTCCTTGGTTTTCCCTTACCCCGACATCAATCATGGCCACCTTGCCATTGAGTTTAACCCTGGCAAGCGGATACTCCATGCCCTGTCCACGGGCTACCAATCCTGCATCCTTGGCTCCAGGGAGTATCTCCTCCGGCTTAAGTTACTTCCTGTCAACCATGGTGCAGCATGCTCCAGTATTCCTAAGGGCAGGCACTTTCCTCCCATTAATACTAACTTGCTGCATAAATCCCATTGTATTGTATAGATATGCAGAAATATACAGATCTATCTGGAGGGTTTCACTCCTCCTCGTGTCTTTACCAGGCAAACCTGGGCTTACAAAAATGGAACCCAGAGCCCTCCATACAATGTAGCATTGCAGACACACTTACTCAGTGTACATTCATAGCACACTTTGTGTTTAGCACTAATATCTCTATGTATTGTGCCCTCACATGTACACATGCCTTCAGCACACACACTCAGTCTACGCACACTGTTCCGCACTGAAGATTCTCTATCTTTAACCAGGGCGTGTTATTTCAAAACACACGCAATGCCAACACACAATTACTATGTGCGCTCTGCACAACTCTTCACCCTTCACGTATTGTACTTCACATGCACACATACACTCAGCACATGCGGTCCCTGCACACGCACTGCACATCTCTCATGTTATTTATTCCTCTCAGGCATACATACACCCATCATATGTACAAACCACACATGTATTGCAAATTACTGCTCCATCCTTGTACGGCACCCATCCCAGGCACACATACAACTTACGCAGTCACCGCTCCTGCGCTATACAGCCCGCTACATCTACCAGATGTAGGCCAAGGGTGAGTTAAGCACACAGCAGCTGAACTTTTAAAAAGGTGAGTGAGCCTGTAGATCACTCCAGTGACACAGGGTAAAAAAGGTCCTGTTCACTACTTCGGATCACTACACGGTATGCTGCCACCACTGAACTCGTGCTGCTTACTCCTGGTGAAAGCGGTAGCCTTCCACCACTATTAGGGTAGTGCTTTAGGTGCTCCTCCCTGTCCAAGAAGACCGCAATTCATGAGACAGGCCTATATCATGGCGCACACGCATGATCTGTGTTTGCCTATTACAAAAAATTAGCATTAGGGATCCAGACAACAATACAGTTGGGCACTGAGGGCAGGGGTACACTTCTCTTACCATGCAGAGGACCTTTGCGTCCCAACAGGTGCCATCACTCGAATGTTTGACTTGGGTCAACAGACCACCATGTCTATGATTGCATTTTAAATAAAGTTTTTTTTTAATTGTTTGCTTGAGAGTCCATTGGACCAATGATTACTTTTCAACAAACAATTTTTTAACATTGACGAAGGGTAAGTGGTCTCATTAGCGAATGAGTTAACACCTCCTTTGAGGTGTGAGTACATTTCTAGTGTTTTGCACCCATATTTTAGTTGCAAAACATTCATACATACCTTAACCAATCGCTATTTGAAAGGGCTGCCCTAAATAACGATTCGTTATGGGTTTTCAAACCCATGTTATAATTTGGTAAAGTCTTACCGATTCAGAAAATGGGTCTAGTGCATTAGAAAGTCATTTTGCAGGTCCCAAACCCTGTGATTTTGCGAATCGCAGGTTTTGTGCCATAGAATGGCTTGGTACATCAGGGCCCTAATTCTGTGTAGTATTCTTTAAAAATGTCAACACTCATTCAACATATACACAAATTCATGAAATATGCAGTCGAATCCAACAAATATACCTTTTCAAATGGCTGAATGTTAAAAGGCCAGAAGTGACCTAAAATCTCTTTTTTCAAACTCCATTTGGATAACAAGTTGCTGAAGATGTACCCAGACAAATGAACGTGGTTTGCCTAATGAGCCAACACGGTTTTCTGCTGAAGTTCAGAAGTCTCTGACTCACTGCGTCGTACTTGTTGTAACACGAAAGCTGCCTCCCTGGGCACGAACGGCTGCGCACTGTACGGTGCCTTACGTGGCGCTGCCGACCACACCCACAATATATAGTTAGGTGTTAATGAGACAACTAATACAGGTTTGCCCTACGAGTGGACCAGTTCGGTCTGATGTACACAAGTTGCATTCTGATATGCTGTATCTTGAAAAGTTTGGAGGACAATAGGCGTTTCTCAGAAATATTGAGATGTGTAATAGTAATTTATGTCATGAGTTTCTTGCAGCGCGGTTTCGATTTCTCAGATACTTGTATTACCCGACTCATTGATAATTATTTTATCGTCTCAGAAGGGTGACATCAGTTGAGGAGGCGTGGGGTTGCTCTCTGTGGCAGACTGCACTGCAAGCTGCTTTCAGCTTTATTCTGAGCCCTTCCAGCCCAAAGTAATTCCTGCTGTGGGACAGGAATTTCAGGTTTTACTTCTCTGTGCAGACAAGTGTTCATTCCATTTTTAGAACATAGAAAAGTAAGTTTCAGTTCCAGCAACCTAAAAGTCAAACGTCTCGACACAAGAACTGCAATGTATGCAAGATTATTTTTATTTTTTGTATATATAGCCAGCGACCTCAAGACAGTACCCGTCAAACCAACCATACAAAGTTGAAGCTTGCATTGTTTTTTTGTAAATACTCATTCACTGCAAACGATCAGTGTTTGCAGTAGATAGCACGGAAGGCTACATTTTGAAGTTCTTAATTTGACCCCCCAGCACCAGTAAGAATCATGCAAACGTGTCAAGCATACACACTCGCTGTCTTAATTTCTAATCCTTAAAACTTTAAACATCATCATCCTACATAAGCAAATGCGAATTTTGAACAGCATTAGACATATAAAACATCTTAGTTATTGTAGCAAAACATTCAACAGTATTCTATATATCACAAAGTCAGCGGCTCTGTAGTTATATCTTTGGTGCTGTTTTACAAATCTCCCTGCTATGTAAATTCTGCCATTGCCTGCAGATCTGTGTTTGATTGCGGTGACCAGTGGCGGCTGGTGTCAGGGCAGAGTGGCAGGGCAGGGGGGACGACGGACTACGGCGAAAATAAATAAATAAATAAGAACTTACCTTCAGCCACCCGCATTACCCTCTTCTGCTACTCTGCAGACAGGCTCCCAGAATCCCTTACGGCCAATCCTGATCTCATGCAGCATGGGAGCAGCATTTGGATTGGCCTGAGCGCCCTGGATTTGCGCTCCTAGTGAGACTGGGAACCTGTGCCTGCTATCTCCAACCCGGCAACGCAGCTCAGGTTGGAGACAGCTTCAGTGCGCATGTCGGTTTGGCCGTCCTGAGACGGCAGACCAAACCCACATGCGCACTGAAGGCAGTGCATACCACTCCTCCTCAGTGCCTATCAGCCCCCTGGCCCCGTCCCCAAGACTCGGCACACTTAGTTAGAAGAAATTTAAAGTGATAATAAAATGGGTTTAAAACCTGTTTTATAAAACCCGTTTTATTATCATTTTATTTTTCAAGTTTTTGAGGGTGCTGGCGGGTGGGGGCGATGCTCTTCTGCCATAGCGGAGGAGCCGCCGCTGGCAGTGACACCTAATTCCAGGAGCAGTGGTGTCCAAAGTGTCCCTAGCCGAAGTAGCAATATATAAATCAGGAATGAATATTCCAACACTGGGATGTTTCCCGTACTATTGCGACCCCACAACTTCATTCCTTCCACATGTGGCAAATGCCACAGCTTTGGCATTATTTGCTTCTGCACATAAGAGCCTCCACCTCACTTCTTGAATTCAGCAAGAATCTGAAGACTTTGCTTTCCAAGTAGTCCCACTAGGCCCTAGGTGCGGCTAGACTCACACCTTCTCAGCACAGGTGAAAGTGCGCTCTACAAATCTACATAACATAACATAGCATAACATAACATAACATCTATATCTTTTATCATATCCATGAAGATACATCCAAGCAAGTTTCAAACCTCTTGATTACACCAGCAATGTGTGTCAGTGCAAGGACAGATTTTTACAGGCTTGAACAACAAAGTTTCAAACTTCAAGCTGAGGTAGCTGAATGTCGGTACCAGCACTTCTGCTTCCAGTTAAGGGTTAAAAGGTTCTCAACTTCTGACATTTTATACAATATGTGTAAATACAATTCGAAATGTACAATATGTAATATTCTTTGTTCATATTCTAAAACAAACTAATTTCTTTCTTTCAAATCAGAACTAATGAGAAACATAGGACACAATACATAAGAAGAAAGATTCAAATTCGACGGAAACCTATCTTACCTTGCGTCTCTCTGTCATTAATTACATGCGATGAAAATTCACCTTCCAATAATTGCAAGAACATCCCTGGAAAATATTTTTTGTCTGTTAGTTAGAACAAAAGACTTTGTACTTTAGTAGGCCATTTTCCTTAGTAAAAGTAATTTGTGATTAGTAACTTATCTTCCCATGTTTTTCTCACTAAAATCATGGTGATTACACTATGAATAATGCTACCCTTCCTAGCTGTATTGCTAGCCGATTTAATTTCTCACATGTGTTCCCAATCTTTGAAAAGGTTTGTGGCTGAAAAGACCAATCTGAACTGGAAGTTACCTTTCATAATTTTTAACCCTCTGAAGAATAATGATATGCTATAAGCTGGACCTCTGACCTCTGGTCTGAGACCTGCTCTCTCCCCAGCAGCTCCGCCATCTCGGTCACCGCTGCTGACCCCGTCTCACCCCCTCCTGGGAGGTGTTCGAGGCCACTGCGTCCAGGCCCGTGTCTGCGCCCGTCTCTGCTCAGGTTCTGCTGTATTTTTGTATATTTTCACTGCATTCATTGTGCTTTGTGTTATTAATGACTGTGCCCTAGATTTTTGGCATTAGCTTCTGTTGCCTGTTTTCGCCTGTTCTCCCTGCTGCTGATGTCCCTGCGGCCCCTCCCCCCTGCTGGTTCCCGCCTCCCAGCTGCAAGTCCCTCCCCCCTCCCTATTTAATGGTGGCAGCTGCGCGGTCACGCAGCGGGCGCACCTCTGGCGCGCCTTAGGCACGCCAAAGGCAAGCCCTCTGCGCCCATCTGTCACCCAACCGCGACCAGCACCAGGGACCCTGGATCTCCGACCATCCACCGCAACTACTCAGCTGCCCTCCTCGCACTCAACCACGGAAGGAACAACCACTGCCACCTGTCCATGCCGAACACAACCCACGGGCAGTTCTCCTGCCGCCTCTGCCGACAGACCTTCACCACCGCCCACGCCGCCAACACCGCCGATGCCCTGAGGTGCATCCTCCTCAACGTGCGCTCCCTGCACAGACACGCAGTAGAGATCTGGAACCTCCTTGACACCCTCTCGCCAGACGTCGCCTTCCTTACAGAAACCTGGACCAACGCCTCCTCCGCCCCTGACATCGCCATCCCAGACGGATACAAGATCCAGAGGAAGGACCGCCACAACCACCCGGGAGGAGGACTCGACATCGCACACAAAAACTCCCTCCGCCTCTCCACCTCGAGTGACGCTTTCTCCGCCGCCGAACACCTGCACTTCCAGGTCCAGAACAGCCCAAAAACCACACTCCGCGGCACCCTCGCCTACAGACCCCCCAGCCCCTGCACCCCTTTCGCCACCACCATCACCAACCTCATTGCACCCCACGCCATCGCCTCCATGGGCTACATACTCATCAGAGACCTGAACGTCCACCTCGACAACCCCAGCGACCCCAACTCCACCACCCTCCTGGACAACCTCGCCAACATCGGACTGAAACAACTCGTCACCATGCCCACACCCAGGCAGGACACACCCTCGACCCCATCTGCGCAGGAGGAAACAACATCCACTTCAGCCACACCACGCAACCCCCATGGACAGACCACCACTGCGTACAATTCCTCGTCGACAAACCCAAGCCGCCCAAACCTGCTCTGCGCCCTCTGCGAAGGAACTGGAGCAAAGTCACTAAGGAGCAGCTCAACTCCACCCTCGATCGCGACACCCCCACAGCCGCAACCGACGCCAACATCGCAGCCAGGGAACTGCACAATTGGATCTCCAACTGTGCAGACAAGCTCGCCCCACTACGCAATTCCGACAGACAGCGACCCAGAAAAGTCAGCTGGTTCACCACCGACCTCCAAAAAGCCAGACACACCTGCAGACGCCTCGAGAAGAACTGGAGAAACAGCAAAACGCCTGAAAACCTCACCACCTACAAGAACGCCATGACGGAATACCACCAACACATCAGAACCACCAAAAGAACCTTCATCCACAACAAAATCTTTGCCAACTCCAGCAACTCCAAGGAACTCTTCAGCGTCATCCAGGAATTCACCAAGCCCCCCACCGAAACCCTGGACATCACCCCTTCCTAGGACCTCTGCGACAAGCTCGGATCTTACTTCCATCTGAAAATCAAGAGCCTCTACAACAACTTCAATGACCAAACACCTGACTCCGCAACCACTCCCTTCTCCGGCAATGCCAGCCAGTCCACCATCTCCTCATGGACACTGGTCACGACCGAAGAGACCGCCTCAACCATAAAACGCATCCACTCGGGGGCCCCCACATACCCCTGCCCACCGCACATCTACCACAGAGCCGCCATCGCACCAGAATTACGATGCACCAACAATGCCACCTTCAAGACTGGCACCTTCCCTGACTACTGGAAATGCGCAGAAGACAGACCCCTGCTTAAGAAGCCCTCAGCAGATCCCACGGACCTCAAGAACTACCGACCCATCTCCCTCCTCCCCTTTGCAGAAAAAGTCGCTGAGAAGACCGTCAACGCACAGCTAACAAAGTTCATAGAAGACAACTCAATCCTTGACCCCTCTCAATCGGGATTCCGCAGCAACCATAGCACTGAGACTGCCCTACTCACCGCCACAGACGGCATCCGCACCCTCCTCAACCAAGGCCAAACCACGGCCCTGATCCTACTCGACCTCTCAGCAGCATTCGACACCGTCTTGCATCGCACACTCGCCGCCAGACTACACGATGCCGGCATACTAGGAACCGCCCTCGACTGGATCCGCTCGTTCCTCACCGGCAGAAACCAAAGAATCAGACTGTCACCTTTCCTCTCCGAACCCACGGAAATCAGCTGCGGAGTACCCCAGGGATCATCGCTCAGCCCAACCCTCTTCAACATCTACATGGCCCCCCCTAGCCACCATCGTCAGACAGCACGGCCTCAACATAGTATCCTTCGCCGACGACACCCAGCTCATCCTCACCAAGGGCCCCACCACCACCAGACTCAACTTCCAGGAAGGAATGCAGGATGTCGCATCCAAAGATGAGCAACAGCTGCCTGAAGCTCAACTCGGAGAAGACAGAAGTCCTCGTCCTCGGAACCGCCCCATCAGCATGGAACAACACCTGGTGGCCCACCGCCCTTGGCAGCCCCCGACCCCCACGGACCACACCAGAAATCTCGTCATCGTACTCGACTCCTCCCTCTCCATGAACCGTCAGGTCAACGCCGTTGCCTCCAGCTGCTTCAACACCCTCCGCAGTCTCAGAAAGACCTTCAAATGGATCCCCCCCCCCGAGTCAAGGAAGACCATCACCCACGCACTCATAACCAGCAGACTGGGCTACAGAAACGCCCTCTACGCCGGGATCAACAAGTCCCTACTCCGCAAGCTCCAGACAATACAGAACACCACAGCCAGACTCGTCCTCGGCATCCCTCGACACGAACACATCAGCCAACACCTACGGAACCTCCACTGGCTCCTCGTCGAGAAGAGAGTCACTTTCAAGATACTCACCCAGGCCTACAAATGCCTCCACAACACCGGACCCCAATACCTCAACGAGAGAATCTCCTTCCATGTACCCAATAGAAACCTCAGATCCACCAACCTCGCCCTCGCTGAAACCCAGCGCATCCGCAGAGCCAGAACAGTAGGAAAAGCCTTCTCCTACATCGCGGCCAAGACCTGGAACGAGCTCCTGATCGACATCAGACGCACCCCCTCGCTGAACACCTTCAGGAAGGCACCCAAGACCTGGCTCTTCGACTGAACGGTACTGCTCACCCCCAGTGCCTTGAGACCCTCACGGGTGAGTAGTGCGCTTACAATTCCCTGATTGATTGATTGATTGATTGATTGTATAAACGTAGTTATGACAGGTTATTTCTTGCTTATGGGTGAGCACAAGAAACATGATTTGGAAGCCGGTTTTTCTGTATTTAAGAAATACTAAAGAAATAAAATTTGTATTATTACCAGTTCTCCCCCTCATTATTTTGCTAATATCAGGGTGACCTTCCTGAGCTGTATTATTTACTAGTGAATTTACGTTGTTATTTATTCACAGTTTTTAACAATATTCACCCATGCTGTAACCCCACCAATAAATAAAAGGAAAAGGAAAGAAAATATGTAAGGGGAAGAGCAAAGCAAAGTTTTCACCCAATACTACTTATTATGGTATATCGAGCAATAAAAAAAAATCTGGTAAAAATGAATTTGCGTTGTTGTTTGTGTGCAAGAATTTCAAATGTACATCAAACTGGTTTCCCAGTCTACCTTAGACAAAAGCGCACTGTATTTGGTGATGATCGAAAATAACCCGAAGAACTGGTCCATCAAATGCCAGCTTGGACATTTGCCAATATTTGTTCTTCACTGAGTCATTTCTCCACCCAACTCATGAAAATTATATATACCGTGAACAAATGCTCGCTCAGCGTCATACTATTACATTACCAATAGATGAACTCACAAGAGAAATATAACTTATTTCTGTGGACATTAATGTATGTGAAGAAGAACTCCCTTCGCAGATACAGGCAGAAGAGTTACAGGAAATATTAAAATTTTAAATAGATCAATTGATCCAAGGATGGCATTCCAAAGGTTTTAAGATAGATGTGGAACCGGCGTCGACGTTTCGGTCTCCAGTGTCACCAGTACGTGAGATCATCCTCAGGCCCATAATAGTCACAGACGTTTTACGTTGACCCCAAAAGACAAAATACATTTGGATGCGTGTATAAACCTTTCTTAAGTGTTTTCTTTTTTTTTGAAGAAGCTAAACAAACTAAAACGAATTAAATCAGGTAAAGCAGCTTGTTATGTAACACACTTATAATAAAACTGCTTTATGGAAATAAATTGAAGGAGGCTTCTAGGACTGATTCTAAGGAAAGGACTGGCCTGTTAGCATGACTTCGGCATTATTAATGATGTTCCCGCAAATGAGGGCACAGGAATTTAGAAACTTCAAAAGGAAGCTAAGAGACATATGGAAGAGGAGCTGTCTTGCTGAGTAGAATAATTTTGTTATTGGGTTTTACGAATGTTACAGTAACGCCAAGAAGGAGTGAAACCTAAAGCATCCTAAAAGAAAGGAAAGGAGACAAGACATAAAAGCTTTGAGTAAAGGAAGAAAAAGGAAAAAGGTTCTTATTGTTTTCTGTTGACATACACTTTCCTGGTAAATTTTTTATTTTTTTATTTTAACGGAGAATCACCGGGCCGAAAGTGAAAAAAGGAGCACTCACAAATCTGGTGTTACTATGCTCTCATTGTGGACATTAGGTTAGAAACGTGAACATGGATCATGGCTAGCTCTGAACCTAAAGTCAATAAACTACTGCTTGAATGCAGTATTCAGGAAACCGAGTAATTAAAACTCCCACGCTCTCACACGGAGGTTGTCCTTTTGAGATGCAAGTGGTGCCCACGCTCTGCACCCTTCCATCTTCTTCTGCTCCTGAAGACATGCATGTATGTCAAGGGGCATCAGATTAGGGCGTTGCACAGGACAGGCGCATAAGGTAAGTATATCCTGCACCACAGTTTGACAGCTCCATACTGAGGAATGGTGTTGAAACGTTAAGACTTTACATGATGCTTCAAACATGCCTGATTTGATAGTGTGATGTAAAATTACAAAATCTGTCAAACCGGATGAGCCAGTGAATAAGCCTGTAATATATATTTTGTTTTCACAATGTTTTATACTTATTATGCTTTTCATTTGTTTGTTTCTTCAGACATATATGCTTGATATTGGTTTTTCTCCTGTCAAGAGTCTATCTCGAAATGCAGGCATTTATTGTATTTGTTTACATAATATGAACACGGAGTTACTCCAAAATAAGGAGTAAAATTATACCTTTATATCAATAAAAGAAGTTAATCAGATGGATGAATGAAAATCTTATAATAAAGGACAACCCCATTCATTGTCTATGCTACAGTTGCCTAGGGCTTTATTTTAGCATTTTATATACACTGCCACCGTTTGACCACATCTGTTTTCAATATGGTAGTAACTATTTCTGGATCAAGGTTTTACAAATTCTCTTAGCTTCCCTCGTCCTCTTATTCTTCTGATCTCTGCCTCAGTAGATCAACTTTAACAATTCGCTTACTAGCATTGTTTTCTTTGTTAAACAGATGGGTGTGGATATTGTATTCTCTGTTGTATTGGTATTTGAAATATTTTTCATTATATCTGTCAAGATGGCTTCCAAATCCAGATCGGTAAACTTGATCGCCCCATCCATGCTATCTCTTACTGCTAGTTTACCAAGTTTCATTAAGGTAGTATCATATTCTAACTTGCAAACTGTCATAACCTCCCCAAAGATAAGGTAATCTTTTGTGGTCTTTTCTCTCTCTTACAATTCAGGCTAATTTCTGGGATTTCCTAGGTTTTGTCATTTAGACCCATAAGGTCAAGTTAAGTCAAGAACAACTTTATTCACCGCATTTCTGAGGCATAAAAGGTTATAAGAAAAGTACAAATAATATACAAGAACAAATATATCCCGCGACAACTACAATCATATTAGAACAATCCAGACATTTTCACCGCATTACACTTTTTCTTAATTTTAGTAATTGCCAGATAAAAGATGCGACCATACAACGAATAAGGGGGTTGTGGAGTTGCTGTTGGAATAAAAAAGCAGGCCCACATTGGCAAAATTAAAAAAAATTAAGAATAGGTAATACAATCTTTCTCCTGGGAATTTGATAAAAAGAACAAAAAAACATAACTTGTAAAGTCGATTGAACTGACCGCCCATCGCAGGGACAGAGACTCAAATCAGAGGAAGTAAAACATGTAGCAGGGAAACCAACCAACAAAGGTAAAAGGTTAAAACGGAACCTAGTGAGAACAAAACGATGTCTATAGAAAATGAAAGAAAGATACGGTTGAAGGCCATCTTGTGTATGGACCAAGTTATAAGAACACACAGTAGATTTTTGGGAGTCAAGCACATCTCTAGACAGCGTGGCCTTATCATGAAATAACTGTTTTATGTTTCATTTACCAATAGAAATGCAGGACTCTGTGTGTCAAATAGGTCCGGATGGGTAATCTCAGCACAGGCTAGGTTAACGTATGCAAACCACAGGATATCTGATACAGATTGTAACATAAGGCAGCCCTTTATAATAAGTTTATTTAACAAGGTCTCCTCCCTTACCCAAATGGAATGCCACAGTGAAAGAGGGGATAGTCTTATTCTGTCCTCTATATAAGGAATGGCCAATTCGGCATGACAATTATAATTTGAACAATTGTGTGGGACAGCCAATACGTTTTTCAGCTATTTTTTAAGTTATTTTCAGCTTGTTGCAATGACTTCATGTTGGTCATACCCCAAATGGCTGCCCCTTAACTGTTTTGTTCTCAAAAACCAGTGAAGGCCATTAATAGATTTCTCAAATAGAGCTTTCCTGTTTATAAGCATTGGTTTCCAATTGTATTTCACATCAAATAAAACTCCTAAATAAGAGAAAGATGTGGCTGATGATATCTTGGTGTAATAAAGTGGGACGATTTCTTGGGCAGTTTAGGACCTTGCAACATAGTGAAAGTTTTACTCTCATTCACCTTCAAATCTAACATTCATAAAATCGATAAGATTACCAATTAATATTTGGAGCCCTCTCCCTGTTCTGGCAATTAAAACCACATCATCTTCGTACAATAAAATGGATAGAGGAGTGCCCAAATTTAAGGGGTATCCTTCGCTTTGATTTCTAACCCCTTTGCTTCTAGGCCTCTTCCCCCCCTGTGCTAAGCCTTTTTTTGGCTATTTGGGGAAGTTCGCGCTTAGGCCCCTGTAACTTTTTGACCATATAAGGTATCCACGCCAAATTTGTGTCCTTTTTTTCCAACATCATGGGGATTCTAAAGGTACCCAGGGTTTGTGGATTCCCCTGGAGGGGACCCAGAAATTAGCCAAAATACAGCTAAATGTTTTTTTTTGGGGAAAAATGGGAAAAAAGGGCTCCAGATGAAAGCGTCTGGTTTTTTCCCTGCAAATGGTATCAAAATAGGGGTTGTGGTGCTGAAATCACCATCTTCCCAGCTTTCAGGGACAAGCAGACTTTTGTCAGAAAACCAAAATGTTTTACACAGTTTTGGCATTTTTCTGGGACATAGCCTATCTCTGCTATTTTTTGTGCTTTCAACCTCCTTCCAGTTAATGGTAGAAATGGGTATAAAAGCATTAATGGATCCTGGAAAGCTATACATTTTAGAAAAGTAGATAAAATTCTGAATTCAGCAAGGGGTCATTTGTGTAGATCCTTCAAGGTTTCTTCATGGAAACTAACAGTTAAATATAGGAAAAATTGAAAATTAGTTGAAAAAAACAGCCATTTGTGTCAACGTTTTCACCTGTAACTTCTTCTAATTATGACAGCTGTTTGAAAGCAATATACCGTTACATCCGCTGGACCTTTCTGGTTGTGGGGATATATAGGACTTGTAGGTTCACCAAGAACCCGACGAACCCAGAGCCAATAACTGAGCAGCGTCTTGCAATGGTTTTTTATTATGTACCGGGTATATAGCAATTATTTTGGGAAAATGTATACATGGAAAAATAGGTATGAAAGACACCTATGTATTTCTGAAATGGAACAAAATGTAGAGTTTAGAAACAGTAGATATTTGCACATTTCCGAAATTGGGAGTACCCATACTAGCATGAGAATTATAGGTCATTTTTCAAAATGACTTCTTTTTTACACATTGTCTTTCATTTGGAAGGCAGAAATGCATCGGAAGTCAATAGGTAATAACAGTTGCTCTACAATTCTGTGTTACCCTAAGTCTCCCGATAAAAATGGTACCTCACTTGTGTGGGTAGGCCTTGTGCCCACGACAGGAAACGGCTCAAAACGCAACGTGGACACACCACATTTTCACAATGAAAAATGACACTTTTTTTGCCAAGTGGCTAGCTGTAGTTTTTGAACCCTAGCTCTGCCTGCACCTAGGGAAACCTAGCAAACCTATACATTTTTGAAAACTAGACACCCAAGGGAATCCAGGATGGGGTGACTTGACTGGCTCTCACCAGGTTCTGTTACCCAGAATCCCTTGCAAACCTAAAAATTTGTCCAAAAAAACACATTTTCCTCAGTTTTCTGTGGTGGAAAGTTCTGGAATCTGCCTGGATCCACAAAATTCCACCCACTCCGCATTCCCCAAAGTCTTCCAAGAAAAATGGTACCTACTTGTGTGGGTAGGCCTAGTTCCTGTGACAGGAAACGGCCCAAAATGCAACGTGGACACACCACGTTTTCACAGTGAAAAATGACCCTTTTTTTGCAAAGTGCCTAGCTGTAGTTTTTGAACCCTAGTTCTGCCGGCACCTAGGGAAACCTAGCAAACCTATACATTTTTGAAAACTAGACACCCAGGGGAATCCAGGACGGGGTGACTTGACTGGCTCTCGCCAGGTTCTGTTACCCAGAATCCCTTGCAAACCTAAAAAATTGTCAAAAACCCCCCCATTTTACACATTTCTGTGGTGGAAAGTTCTGGAATCTGCGTGGATCCACAAAATTCCATGCACCACGCGTTCCCCAAAGTCTTCTGAGAAAAATGGTACCTCACTTGTGTGGGTAGGCCTAGTGCCCGTGACAGGAAACGGCTCAAAACGCAAGGTGGACATACCACATTTTCACAGTGAAATTTTTTTTTTTGCAAAGTGCCTAGCTGTAGTTTTTGAACCCTAGCTCTGCCGGCACCTAGGGAAACCTAGCAAACCTATACATTTTTGAAAACTAGACACCCAGGGGAATCCAGGATGGGGTGACTTGACTGGCTCTCACCAGGTTCTGTTACCCAGAATCCCTTGCAAACCTGAAAAATTGTCAAAGAAACCACATTTTCCTCACATTTCTGTGGTGGAAAGTTCTGGAATCTGCGTGGATCCACAAAATTCCACCCACCCCGCGTTCCCCAAAGTCTTCTGAGAAAAATGGTACCTCACTTGTGTGGGTAGGCCTAGTGCCCGCGACAGGAACCGGCCCAAAACGCAAGGTGGACACACCACATTTTCACAGCGAAAAATGGCCCTTTTTTTGCAAAGTGCCTAACTGTAGTTTTTGAACCCTAGCTCTGCCGCACCTAAGGAAACCTAGCAAACCTATACATTTTTGAAAACTAGACACCGAGGGGAATCCAGGATGGGGTGACTTGACTGACTCTCACCTGGTTCTGTTACCCAGAATCCCTTGCAAACCTAAAAAATTGTCAAAAAAAACACATTTTCCTCACTTTTCTGTGGTGGAAAGATCTGGAATCTGCGTGGATCCACAAAATTCCACCCACCCCGCGTTCCCCAAAGTCTTCCGAGAAAATGGTACCTCACTTGTGGGGGTAGGCCTAGTGCCTGCGACAGGAAACGGCCGAAAACGCAAGGTGGACACACCACATTTTCACAGTGATAAATGACCCTTTTTTTGCAAAGTGCCTAGCTGTAGTTTTTGAACCTTAGCTCTGCCGGCACCTAGGGAAACCTAGCAAACCTATACATTTTTGAAAACTAGACAGCCAGGGGAATCCAGGACGGGGTGACTTGACTGACTCTCACCAGGTTCTGTTACCCAGAATCCCTTGCAAACCTAAAAAATTGTCCAAAAAAACACATTTTCCTCACTTTTCTGTGGTGGAACGTTCTGGAATCTGCGTGGATCCACAAAATTCCACCCACCCCGCGCTCCCCAAAGTCTTCCGAGAAAAATGTTACCTCACTTCTGAAGGTAGGCCTAGTGCCAGCGACAGGAAACGGCCCAAAACGCAAGGTGGACACACCACATTTTCACAGTGAAAAATGACCCTTTTTTTGCAAAATGCCTAGCTGTAATTTTTGAACCCTAGTTCTGCCGGCACCTAGGGAAACCTAGCAAACCTATACATTTTTGAAAACTAGACACCCAGGGGAATCCAGGACGGGGTGACTTGACTGGCTCTCAACAGGTTCTGTTACCCAGAATCCCTTGCAAACCTAAATAATTGTAAAAAAAACCACATTTTCCACACATTTCTGTGGTGGAAAGTTCTGGAATCTGCGTGGATCCACAAAATTCCACCCACCCCGCGTTCCCCAAAGTCTTCCGAGAAAAATGGTACCTCACTTGTGTGGGTAGGCCTAGTGCCCGGGACAGGAAACGGCTCAAAACGCAACATGGACACACCACATTTTCACAGTGAAAAATGACCCTTGTTTTGCAAAGTGCCTAGCTGTAATTTTTTAACCCTAGCTCTGCCGGCACCTAGGGAAATGTTAGATTTGGGGGTCTCTAGTTGGCAGAGGTATGTACCTTTGTCCAAATAGGGACCCTTGCGTCTAGTCAGGGTAAGGGGGATACACTCCTAAAATAACCCCTGCTCACCCCCTTGGTAGCTTGGCACGAGCAGACAGGCTTATCTCAGAGGCAGTGTGTAAAGCATTTGTGAACACATACAGTAATCAAGTGACAACACTACAGATGGACACCACACCAGTTGTATATTAAAAATAAGTATCTTTTATATAGATTTAACACAAGACCACAAACGACAAAAATCCACAATACTGTACTTAAAAATGGTAGAATTAGCTCAGTTCTCTTAAGATGGTAAATGCGACACTTTGAGTTCAATGTACCTTTGGATGCGTAACGCTATACAACGAAAGTGTTGCAGGGAAGGTGATGCATCGGTTCCTTACACGCAAGATCGGTGATGCGTCGGGTCCCTACTGATGCGTAGGGGATGCGTCGGTTCTTCTCCGCGTGGGGAGGTGATGCGTCGGTTTCTTACTGCGCTTCCATGGTGATGCGACAAGCAGCGCCGTGATGCGATGAAGATCCGGTGCAATGAAACAAAGATGGCGTCTACTTCTTGATGTCACTCACAAACCCAGACAAGGAATACACAACCTAGCAGAGGCATTCTTGGATAGTTAGGCAAGAAAATACCTACTTTCTAAAAGTGATATTTTCAAACACAGAATGTTAAAACCAACTTCACTAAAAGATGTATTTTATCATTCTGAGTTCAGGCATACTAAATTCGTTTTTCTACCATGTTCCCTGGGTCAGTTAGGATTATAAGCTGTAATAATCAAACTGCCCATTCTGGCCTATGGGGAACAGGTGGCCTTGCAATAGTGAAAACGAAAATGGCTGTAATTCACTATTAGGACATGCCACACACACCAGGGCATGTCCTACCTTATACTTACAATGCACCCTGCCCTTGGGCCTACCATAGGGGTGACTAATATGCAGAAAAGGGAAGGTTTAGGGACTGGCAAGTGGGTGCACTTGCCCAGTCAACATGGCAGTACCAGACTGCACACAGGCTCTGCAATGGCAGGCCTGAGACACACTTTACAGAGCTGCTTTTGTGGGTGGCACAACCAGTGCTGCAAGCCCACCAGCAGCATTTGGTTTACAAGCCCTGGGCACACTCAGTGCACTGTACTAGGGTCTGACAAGTAAACCAAGCCAACCAATCATGGAATCTCTAATCCATACACCAATTTACCATAGGGAGCACTTGCACTGTGGCACTGAATAGCGGTGGCACAGTGCCCAAAGCATCTATAACCAGCAAAAACACATGAGGCAACAGCAAAAAAATGGAAGGGAGACCCACGCCAACAGTGCCAGGTCTAACACGTGTCCCCTCCAGCTGAAATGTGGGTAGAACTACCCTACCTCCTGGGAGTTCTCATCACTAAGGCAGAAAAATCTGGACAGACCATCAGCATTGGCGTGTTCTGTACCAGGGCGGCGTTCCACCGTGAAGTCCATACCCTGTAGGGAAATGGACCACCTCAACAGCTTTGGATTCTCACCCCTCATCTGCATCAACCATCTGAGGCGCCTGTGGTCTGTCTGAACCCGGAAGTGAGTCCCAAACAGGTATGGTCTCAGCTTCTTCAGCGCCCAGACCACAGCAAATGCCTCACGCTCAATCGCACTCCACCTCTGTTCCCGTGGAAGTAACCTCCTACTGATGAAGGCTACGGGTTGATCTAGGCCCTCCTCATTTATCTGTGACAAAACAGCCCCCACACCATGCTCTGAAGCATCTGTTTGAACGATAAACTCTCTTGAGAAGTTGGGTGCCAGGAGCACGGGCGCCATGCACATGGCAGTTTTCAGGGCCTCAAAAGCTTTCTGACAGGTGTCAGTCCAAATCACTTTCTTGGGCTGCTTCCTGGAAGTCAGCTCTGTCAAGGGTGCAACAATGCTGCCATACCCCTTGACAAACCTCCTGTAATACCCAGTGACTCCTAAAAAGGCTCTCACCTCTGTCTGGGTCTTGGGGGGCTCCCAAGCCAGGATGGTCTCAATCTTGGGCTGTAGGGGCGCCACCTGGCCGCTCCCAACCTGGTGTCCCAAGTACACCATGGAACCCTGCCCAATCTGGCACTTACTTGCCTTGATCGTGAGGCCTGCCCTCCGCAGCGCCATCAACACTTCCCAGAGGTGGCGCAGATGTTCTTCCCAACTGGCGCTGAACACTGCAATGTCATCCAGGTAGGCGGCACTGAACTCTTCCAGTCCAGCCAACACCTGGTTGACCAACCTCTGAAAGGTGGCAGGGCATTCTTCATCCCAAAGGGCATAACCCGGAACTGGTAGTGCCCATCTGGTGTGGAGAATGCTGACCTCTCTCTTGCCCCATCAGTCAAGGCGATCTGCCAGTACCCAGACGTTAGGTCAAACGTGCTGAGGTACCGGGCAGCCCCTAACCGATCAATGAGCTCATCAGCTGTGGGGATGGGGTGCGCATCAGTCCTCGTGACTGAATTGAGCCCTCGGTAGTCCACACAGAACCGGAGTTCTGGTGTGGCACCCGGTGCGGCAGCCTTTGGGACCAAGACCACTGGGCTGGCCCAAGGACTGTTAGAGGACTCAATCACCCCTAACGCAAGCATCTTGGAGACCTCCTCCTTGATGCAAGCTCTCACCCTGTCAGTTACCCTGTAAGTTTTGTGCTTAACAGGAGGACTGTCTCCAGTGTCCACCTCATGGATGCACCAATCAGTGACACTGGGAATCAGGGAGAACAAATCATAAAACTGTCCCAGCAACTGGTGGCAGTCATTCTGTTGCTCAGGGGTCAGGGTGGAAGAGAGGTTCACACCATCCACTGACCCATCTCGCTCTGTCGCCGACAGGAGGTCAGGAAGAGGCTCAGTCTCCTCCTCCATTCCAGCATCTGTCGCTAAGAGCATGCCCACTTCGGACCTCTCCAAGTGGGGCTTCAGGCGGTTGACATGCAGGACCCGCAAGGGGTTCCTGGGAGACCGCAAGTCCACCAAGTAGGTAACAGGACTTTTGCGCGCCACCACCTCAAATGGTCCGGTCCACTTATCCTGGAGCGCACAAGGCTCCACTGGGGCCATGACCCACACTTTCTGACCAGGCTGAAGCTCTACCAGAGTGGCATTCTGGTCGTACCACCGCTTCATCTCCTCCTGGCTGGCTTCCAGATTCGCCTCAGCGAGTTGCCTGAAACGCCTAGTCTGGTTCCTGAAGGCCAGCATGTAGCTATATACATCCTGGGGAGGTTTCCTGGGAGATTGCTCCCAGCCTTCCTTGACCAGACTCAGAGGTCCTCTCACTGGGTGACCATAGAGAAGCTCAAAGGGACTGAACCCTAGAGATTTCTGTGGCACCTCACGGTATGCAAAGAGCAGGCATGGTAAGAGGACGTCTCACTTACGCCTCATAGGTTCCTCAAGACCCATAATCATGCCTTTGAGGGTCCGGTTGAATCTCTCAACCAACCCATTTCCTTGGGGGTGGTAAGGAGTGGTGATCTTGTAAGTTACCCCACACTCCTGCCACAGGGACTTCATATACTTGGAAATGAAGTTTGTACCTCGGTCAGACTCTACCTCTCTAGGGAATCCCACTCAGGAGAAAAGTCCCATCAGTGCCCGTCCCACCACGGGGGCCGTCACTGTCCTCAGAGGTATGGCTTCCGGGTACCGGGTGGCATGGTCCACCAAGACCAGGATGAACCTGTTGCCCATGGCTGTCTTGGGGTCCAGTGGCCCCACAATGTCAATACCCACCCTTTCAAAGGCGGTGCTGACCACAGGGAATGGCTGGAGAGGAGCCTTTTGCTTCCGCCCACTCTTTCCACTTGCCTGGCAAGTCTGACAGGTCCTGCAGTGAGTATCTGAACTCCTGCGCATTTGGGGCCAATAAAAGTGGGTGACAAGCCTCTCAAAGGTCTTGTCCTGCCCCAAATGTCCTGCTAACGGAACATCATGAGCCAGCCCCAGTAGGAAGGCTCTGAAGCGCTGGGGTACCACCAGCACACGGGCTGACCCAGGCTCAGCAACCTTAGGCTCAGTATACAGGAGATCATTCTCCCAGTAGATCCAATGTGATCCAGACTGATCACCTGCTGCCTGGTCTGCAGCCTGCTGCCGCAAACCCACAAGAGAAGGGCACTTCTTCTGCTCCGCGCAGAACTCTTCCCTGGAGGGTCCTCCTTCCTGCTGCCAATGGGTCAGCTCAGGCAGGTCCCCCAGTTCAGCTACCTGTTCCCCTGTAGGCTCCAGGGTATCCCCCTCAGGGTCTACCTCCTCCTGGACCGTGGGAACTTCAGGGGCCGGTTTCCTGTGCCCCCTGCCTCTTCTCTTTAAGGCAGGCACCTGGGCCCCCTCTCAGGCTCCAGGTCCTCTTGAACACCCTTACTGGCTGCCATGGACCGTGTGGTCACACACGCCCAGTCAGGCAGACCCAACATCTCCAAATGAGCACTTCGCTCCACCTTAGCCCAAGGTGAGCTCTCCAAATCGTTCCCCAACAAACAGTCAACAGGCATGGCTGGCCTCACAGCTACTTGAAGAGTACCAGAGACCCCCCACTCCAAAGGGAACCTGAGCCACCTTGCAGTGGCTCTCTGTGTTGTCAGCGGCAACAACTGGGTAAAATGCATTGGGGACAACCTGCTCTTCAGACACCAGGTGACACTTGACAGCTGTCACACTGGCTCCTGTGTCTCGAAGAGCCTCCACTCTATGGCCATTGATGGTCACCCACTGCCTATACTTTTAGTGTTATCAGGCAGTTGGGTCCTGGGGACGACCTCACAGTCTCCTAAAGAGACAAGGGACATCTCTGCGGGACCCCACCCACCTTGGACACCCCTCTCCTCCCCCAGGGCTACACTCGCCATCTGCCGGGGTGGAGCACCAGTGGGTGCTGTCTTTCCAAACTGTGGGCACTTGGGATCATTAGACTTATAACCCACTTCACCACACTTATAGCACCTCAGGGGTCCCCTGGGACCAGGCCTACCTGTCGGGGCCCCGTGCTTCTTCTCAGGGGGAGGCTGGGAACCCTTCCCTTGGTTCCCTTGGGGATTACTTTGGGGCCCTTTCTGGAACTCCCTCTGTTTACCCTTGTCCCCCCCACTCTTCTGCTGGGAACCCTGCCCACTCTTGGCGGAGTCTCCCACATGACCCTTGTGGACCCGGGTGCTCACCCTGCGGTCCGCCTCCTCAGCAAGCTTCCTAGGGTTAGTCAGCCTGCTATCAATCAGGTGCTGGCGTAGCTCTGGAAAACAATTACTTGACATGTGCTCCCATGCAATTAAATCAAAGAGCCCCTCAAAATCATTCACTTTGCTACCCTTCACCCAACCATCCAATGCTCTGCAGAAAAAAGTGACATATTCTACCCAGGTACCTGACTCCACCTTCTTGCAATTTCTAAACCTCTGTCTATACAATTCAGGAGTCAACCCATACCTGGACATCAATGCATCTTTCATGTGGCTATAAGAATTATGGACTTCAGAAGGCAAGTCTAGCAGTGTGTCCCGCCCCTCACTAAGGAACCCCCCCCCACAACCCCGCTCCCCAATCCTTCTCAGGGACCCGGTGGGAAGACATGGCTACCTCATAGGCATTGAACCACTGCCCAATATCATCATTCTTATAAAACTCTCTCACCACATCTTTAGGAATATACACCCTAGCTTCAACAGGCATGGACGGTGTGCTGCCACCATAGGGAGTAATCTCTAAGCTTCTAGCTTTGAACTACAACTCCCTCAAACTTTTCTCATGCTCCAACTGCATTCTCTTTTCTTCCAGGGCCAATCTCCTATTTTCTAACTCCAGTTGCCCACCCAACTTGAGCTTGGCAAGCTCCAATTCATGCATCCTGTTTTCCTTCCTGTCCGCCAACTCCTCTGGGGACAAGCTTTTGGCAGAAACACTGCTACCTACTGGGGAAGTTGCTCTCTTCCCCTGGGGACCCAATGGCCCCTCCAGCTGCTCATCTGCATTCTCAGCCCCATCCTCATTCTCAGGGGTATTCCTTGCTTCCACCCAGGCCCTCAGCTCCTTTTGGAACTCATCCTTCTTGGAGAGACCGGTCATAGCAACTTTGAATTTCCTGCAGAAGTGCTTGAGCTGTTTCACATTGTAGCATTCTAGTTTCTCCTCTTCCCACTCATAATCAACAGATGCTATGGATGCTGCTTTATCCATGGTGGTTAAACTTGGCAGTTCTTGGCAAAAATAGAAAATCCCAGAAAAAACAATCTACCAAAAGTATGGGTCGCGTTTTGGTCTGCACTCACTAGTAGTGTTCACCAATCACTGTACACGAGTCACAAATGCAAGTCCAGAATCCTCACCGCTGACCACCAATGTTAGATTTGGGGGTCTCTAGTTGGCAGAGGTATGTACCTTTGTCCAAATAGGGACCCTTGCGTCTAGTCAGGGTAAGGGGGATACACTCCTAAAATAACCCCTGCTCACCCCCTTGGTAGCTTGGCACGAGCAGACAGGCTTATCTCAGAGGCAGTGTGTAAAGCATTTGTGAACACATACAGTAATCAAGTGACAACACTACAGATGGAAACCACACCAGTTGTATATTAAAAATAAGTATCTTTTATATAGATTTAACACAAGACCACAAACGACAAAAATCCACAATACTGTACTTAAAAATGGTAGAATTAGCTCAATTCTCTTAAGATGGTAAATGCGACACTTTGAGTTCAATGTACCTTTGGATGCGTAACGCTATACAACGAAAGTGTTGCAGGGAAGGTGATGCGTCGGTTCTTTACACGCAAGAACGGTGATGCGTTGGGTCCCTACTGATGCGTAGGGGATGCGTTGGTTCTTCTCCGCGTGGGGAGGTGATGCGTTGGTTTCTTACTGCGCTTCCGTGGCGATGCGACAAGCAGCGCCGTGATGCGATGAAGATCTGGTGCAATGAAACAAAGATGGCGTCTTCTTCTTGATGCGACATGATGCGTGCACGCCCGACGGCCGTGCGGTGACTCAACGATTCTTCCGAGTTATGACAGGCCCTGCGACACGCTTCCCGGTGATGTGGCGGCATCTGATGCGACATCGATCCTCCTCTCCAGCGATGCGAGGCGCTTCGGCAACGATGCGACAGCCGTGCGGCGACTCAACGATTCTTCTGAGCCGCGACAGGCCCTGCGACACGCTTCCCGGTGATGCGGCGGCGTCTGATGCGACGTCGATCCTCTTCTCCGGTGATGCGAGGCGCTTAGGCAATGGTGCAACAGCGGTGCGGCGACTCAACGATTCTTCTGAGCCGTGACAGGCCCTGCGACACGCTTCCCGGTGATGCGGCGGCATCTGATGCGACGTCGATCCTCTTCTCCGGCGATGCGAGGTGCTTCGGCAACGATGCGGCAGCGGCGGCGACACTCTTCTCCGTTGATGCGGCGGCATCTGATGCGACGTCGATCCTCTTCTTCGGCGATGCGCTTCCAGCTCCTTGCGACACGCAGTCCCTCAGAAAGTCCAGCACAGCAGCAGGCACTTTCCAGAAAGACTCTTGGGGAGCTGGTTGGTGAAGTCTGTTGTCCCTGAGACTTCAGCAGGAGGCAAGCTCTTCTCTCAAACCCTTGGAGATCTTTTACAAGTTGATGAAAGTACACACAAAGTTCCTTTCTCCTTTCTTTGGCAGTCAGGCAACCACTGCAGGCCAATCCCCCAAACAGCACTCAGCTTAGGGATAGTCTCCTCCTCAGTTTCTCTGGTTCCTCTCCTCAGCAAAGGTTTCTTCTTGTTTCCCAAAGTGATCTGATCTAAAGTTCTGGGGTTTGGGTCCCCTCTTTTATACTCATTTTCCCTTTGTTCTCTGAAGGCAGAGAGGCCCTTGCCTAGTCCAAACCAGTTCTGGTCAGTCCTGGAGCACTTTGTTGACAAGACTCCTTCTTTCCTTTCACAGTGTAGGCCAGGGACATCAGACACACCACAGGAGGTGGAGCCAGCATTGTGGAGGGAAGGCACAGCCCTATTCAGGTCCCAGGTGCAACTCCTCCCACCCATCTACATGCAGATCTCTCTATTCAGCCCTGTGCTGACTCACCCTGTCTCCTGGAATCCCCCAGCCCCTGTCACTCACAAACCCAGACAAGGAATACACAACCTAGCAGAGGCATTCTTGGATAGTTAGGCAAGAAAATACCTACTTTCTAAAAGTGATATTTTCAAACACAGAATGTTAAAACCAACTTCACTAAAAGATGTATTTTATCATTCTGAGTTCAGGCATACTAAATTCGTTTTTCTACCATGTTCCCTGGGTCAGTTAGGATTATAAGCTGTAATAATCAAACTGCCCATTCTGGCCCATGGGGAACAGGTGGCCTTGCAATAGTGAAAAACGAAAATGGCTGTAATTCACTATTAGGACATGCCACACACACCAGGGCATGTCCTACCTTATACTTACAATGCACCCTGCCCTTGGGCCTACCATAGGGGTGACTAATATGCAGAAAAGGGAAGGTTTAGGGCCTGGCAAGTGGGTGCACTTGCCCAGTCAACATGGCAGTACCAGACTGCACACAGGCTCTGCAATGGCAGGCCTGAGACACACTTTTACAGGCTGCTTCTGTGGGTGGCACAACCAGTGCTGCAAGCCCACCAGCAGCATTTGGTTTACAAGCCCTGGGCACACTCAGTGCACTGTACTAGGGTCTGAGAAGTAAACCAAACCAACCAATCATGGAATCTCTAATCCATACACCAATTTACCATAGGGAGCACTTGCACTGTGGCACTGAATAGCAGTGGCACAGTGCCCAAAGCATCTATAAACAGCAAAAACACATGAGGCAACAGCAAAAAAATGGAAGGGAGACCCACGCCAACAGTGCCAGGTCTAACAGGAAACCTAGCAAACCTATACATTTTTGAAAACTATACACCCAGGGGAATACAAGATGGGGTGATTTGACTGGCTCTCACCAGGTTCTGTTACCCAGAATCCCTTGCAAACCTGAAAAATTGTCAAAAAACCCACATTTTCCTCACATTTCTGTGGTGGAAAGTTCTTGAATCTGCATGGATCCACAAAATTCCACCCACCCCGCATTCCCCAAAGTCTTCCGAGAAAAATGGTACCTCACTTGTGTGGGTAGGCCTAGTGCCCGCGACAGGAAACAGCCCAAAAGGCAAGGTGGATACACCACATTTTCACAGCGAAAAATGACCCTTTTTTTGCAAAGTGCCTAGCTGTAGTTTTTGAACCCTAGCTCTGCCGGCACCTAGGGAAACCTAGCAAACCTGTACATTTTTGAAAACTAGGCACCCAGCGAAATCCAGGATGGGGTGACTTGACTGGCTCTCACCAGGTTCTGTTACCCAGAATCCCTTGCAAACCTAAAACATTGTCAAAAAAAACACATTTTCCTCACTTTTCTGTGGTGGAAAGTTCTGGAATCTGCGTGGATCCACAAAATTCCACCCACCCTGTGTTCCCCAAAGTCTTCCAAGAAAAATGGTACCTCACTTCTGTGGGTAGGCCTAGTGCCAGCGACAGGAAACGGCCCAAAAGGCAAGGTGGACACACCACATTTTCACAGTGAAAAATGACCCTTTTTTTGCAAAGTGCCTAGCTGTAGTTTTTGAACCCTAGCTCTGCCGGCACCTAGGGAAACCTAGCAAACCTATACATTTTTGAAAACTAGACACCCGGGGGATGCTAGGGAGGTATGGCTTGCATGGATCCCTCAATGTTTTCTTACCCAGAATCCCCTGCAAACCTCAAATTTAGATGAAAAAATCACTTTTTTCACACATTTTTGTGTGGGAAAGTTGTGGCATCACCGGGCTGACACAAATTTCCTACCACCCAGGTTCCTCACTTGTGTGGGAGGCCCAAGTACCCGTGACAGGCAAGGGCCCAAAACGTATTGAGGCGACATCAAAATTGCCTATCACAAAACAACCTGGTTTTGCAAGGGGGGGTCACCTGGGTTTTTTGCCCCGTGCCCGGTGGCCAGCTAGACAAACCTACAAAACTCACACATTTCTGAAAACTTGACACCCGGGGGATTCCAGGGAGGTATGGCTTGCATGGAGCCCCCAACATTTTCTAACCCAGAATCCCCTGCAAACCTCAAATTTAGCTGAAAAAAATCACTTTTTCCACACATTTTTGTGTGGGAAAGTTGTGGCATCACCGGGCTGACACAAATTTCCTACCACCCAGTGTTCCCCAGGTCTCCCGATAAAAATGGTGCCTCACTCGTGCGGGAGGCTCAAGTACCCAGCGACAAGCAAGGGCCCAAAACGTATTGAGGCGACATCAAAATTGCCTATTACAAAACGACCTGGTTTTGCAAGGGGGTCACCTGGGTTTTGCCCGGTGCTCGGCGGCCAGCTAGGGAAACCTACCAAACCCACACATTTCTGAAAACTAGACACCAGGAGGATTCCAGGGAGGTATGGCTTGGGTGGATCCCCCAACGTTTTCTTACCCAGAATCCCCTGCAAACCTCAAATGTAGCTGAAAAAATCACTTTTTCCACACATTTTTGTGTGGGAAAGTTGTGGCATCACCGTGCTGACACAAATTTCCTACCACCCAGTGTTCCCCCAGGTCTCCCAATAAAAATGGTGCCTCACTCATGTGGGAGGCCCAAGTACCCGCGACAGGCAAGGGCCCAAAATGTATTGAGGCGACATCAAAATTGCCTATCACAAAACGAACTGGTTTTGCAAGGGGGGTCACCTGGGTTTTTGGCCCCGTGCTCGGTGGCCAGCTATGGAAACCTACCAAAGCCACACATTTCTGAAAACTAGACAGCCAGAGGATTCCAGGGAGGTATGGCTTGCGTGGATCCCCCAACGTTTTCTTACCCAGAATCCCCTGCAAACCTCAAATTTAGCTGAAAAAAAATCACTTTTTCCACACATTTTGTGTGGTAAAGTTGTGGCATCAATGGGCTGACACAAATTTCCTACCACCCAGTGTTCCCCCAGGTCTCCCGATAAAAATGGTGCCCCACTCGTGTAGTAGACCCAAGTACCCGCGACAGGAAAGGGCCTAAAACGTATTGAGGCGACATCAAAATTGCCTATCACAAAATGTTTTGGGCCCTTGCCTGTCGCGGGTACTTGGGCCTCCCACATGAGTGAGGCACCATTTTCATCGGGAGACCTGGGGGAACACTGGGTGGTAGGAAATTTGTGTTAGCCCGGTGGTGCCACAACCTTCCCACACAAAAATGTGTGGAAAAAGTGATTTTTTTCAGCTAAATTTGAGGTTTGCAGGGATTCTGGGTAAGAAAACGTTGGGGGATCCATGCAAGCCATACCTCCTCGAATCCCGGGTGTCTAATTTTCAGAAATGTGTAATTTTGTTAGGTTTCCCTAGCTGGCCACCGAGCACGGGGCTAAACCCAGAGTTGACCCCCTTGCAAACCACGTCAGTATTGTGATAGGCAATTTTGATGTCGCCTCAATACGTTTTGGGCCCTTGCCTGTCACGGGTACTTGGGCCTCCCACACGAGTGAGGCACCATTTTTATCGGGAGACCTGGGGGAACACTGGGTGGTCGGAAATTTGTGTCAGCCCGGTGATGGCACAACTTTACCACACAAAAATGTGTGGAAAAAGAGATTTGTTCAGCTAAATTTGAGGTTTGCAGGGGATTCTGGGTAAGAAAACGTTGGGGGATCCACGCAAGCCATACCTCCCTGGAATCCCCTGGGTGTCTAGTTTTTAGAAATGTATGGGTTTGGTAGGTTTTCCTAGCTGGCCGCCGAGCACGGGGCCAAAACTCCAGGTGACCCCCCTTGCAAAACCAGGTCGTTTTGTGATAGGCAATTTTGATGTTGCCTCAATACGTTTTGGGCCCTTGCCTGTCGCGGGTACTTGGGCCTCCCACACGAGTGAGGCACCATTTTGATTGGGAGACCTGGGGGAACCCTGGGTGGTAGGAAATTTGTGTCAGCCCGGTGATGCCACAACTTTACCACACAAAAATGTGTGGAAAAAGTGATTTTTTCAGCTAAATTTGAGGTTTACAGGGGATTCTGGATAAGAAAACATTAGGGGATCCACAGAAGCCATACCTCCCTGGAATCCCCCGTGTGTCTAGTTTTCAGAAATGTGTGGGTTTGGTAGGTTTCCCTAGCTGGCCGCCGAGCACGGGGCCAGAAACCCAGGTGACCCCCCTTGCAAAACCAGGTCGTTTTGTGATAGGCAATTTTGATGTTGCCTCAATACGTTTTGGGCCCTTGCCTGTCACGGGTACTTGGGCCTCCCACACGAGTGAGGCCCCATTTTTATCAGGAGACCTGGGGGAACGCTGGGTGGTAGGAAATTTGTGTCAGCCCGGTGATGCCACAACTTTTCCACTCAAAAATGTGTGGAAAAAGTGATTTTTTTCAGCTAAATTTGAGGTTTGCAGGGGATTCTGGGTAAGAAAACGTTAGGGGATCCACGCAAGCCATACCTCCCTGGAATCCCCCGGGTGTATAGTTTTCAGAAATGTGTGGGTTTTGGTAGGTTTCCCTAGGTGGTCGCCGAGCACGGGGCCAAAAACCCAGGTGACCCCCCTTTCAAAACTAGGCCGTTTTGTGATAGGCAATTTTGATGTTGCCTCAATACGTTTTGGGCCCTAGCCTGTTGCGGGTACTTGGGCCTCCCACACGAGTAAGGCACCATTTTTATTGGGAGACCTGGGGGAACGCTGGGTGGTAGGAAATTTGTGTCAGCCCGGTGATGCCACAACTTTCCCACACAAAAATGTGTGGAAAAAGTGATTTTTTCAGCTAAATTTGAGGTTTGCAGGGGATTCTGGGTAAGAAAACTGTGGGGGATCCACGCAAGCCATACCTCCCTGGAATCCCCCGGGTGTCTAGTTTTCAGAAATGTGTGGGTTTGGTCAGTTTCCCTAGCTGGCCACGGAGCACGGGGCCAAAAACCCAGGTGATCCCCCTTGTAAACCAGGTTGTTTTGTGATAGGTAATTTTGAAGTCGCCTCAATAGGTTTTGGGCCCTTGCCTGTCGCGGGTACTTGACCCACCCACACAAGTGAGGTGCCATTTTTCTTGGAAGACTTTGGGGAATGCGGGCTTGGTGGAATTTTGTTGATCCACACAGATTTCAGAACTTTCCACCACAAAAATGTGAGGAAAATGTGGTTTTTTTTTACAAGTTTTGAGGTTTGCAAGGGATTCTGGGTAACAGAACCTGGTGAGAGCCAGACAAGTCACCCCATCCTGGATTCCCCTGGGTGTCTAGTTTTCAAAAATGTATAGGTTTGCTATGTTTCCCTAGGTGCCGGCAGAGCTAGGGTTCGAAATCTACAGCTAGGCACTTTGCAAAAAAAGGATCAGTTTTCACTGTGAAAATGTGGTGTCCACGTTGCGTTTTGGGCCGTTTCCTGTCGTGGGCACGAGGCCTACCCACACAAGTGAGGTACCATTTTTCTCGGAAGACTTTGGGGAATGCGGGGTAGGTGGAATTTTGTGGATCCACGCAGATTCCAAAACTTTCCACCACAAAAATGTGAGGAAAATGTGTTTTTTTGACAAAGTTTAAGGTTTGCAAGGGATTCTGGGTAACAGAACCTGGTGAGAGCCAGACAAGTCACCCCATTCTGTATTTCCCTGGGTGTCTAGCTTTAAAAAATGTACAGGTTTGCTAGGTTTCCCTATGTGCTGGCTGCGCTAGGGCCCAAAATCCACAGGTAGGCACATTGCTAAAAATAAGTCTGTGCCTTGTGGGCTTTCTGCCACCCTGGGGGGGAGTTTGCCCCGATATGGCCCCAAGGGGGGCAGAAAGACTGTGGCTATTTTTTTGGGGGGTGGGGGCATTGGTATGCCCATTCTGGGCAGCCCCCACCCCGACGAATAAAAAAAGCAGGCTTAATCGCCGGTGCCTTGTGGGCTTTCTGCCCCCCCCGGGGGGCAGATCAGGGGCCACTGCCCCCATCCCACCAGGGGGGCAGAAAGACTGGAATTTCTCTGGGGGGGCTGGGGGTATTGTCATGCCCATTTTGGGCAGCCCCCACCCCTACATGAATACAAAAAAAAATCCCTCGTTTCTAGTGGGCTTTCTGCCCCCGGGGGGGGCAGAAAGACTGTAATTTTTTTTGGGGGGTAGGGGCATTGAAATGCCCATTTTGGGCAGCCCCCACCCTAATCTCAATTGCCCAAAATAAATCCCTGGCATCTAGTGGGCTTTTTGCCCCCACGGGGGGGCATATTGGGGGGCTACTGCTCCCATCTGCCCCCCAGGGGGGGGCAAAAAGGCTGTAATTTGGTGGGGGGGTGGGGGCATTGGCATGCCCGTTTTGGGCAGCCCCCACCCTAAGTAAAATTGCCCAAAAAAACCCCCTGGCATCTAGTGGGTTTTCTGCCCCCCCCCGGGAGGCAGATTGGGGGCTACTGCCCCCATCTACCCCCCAGGGTGGGCAGAAAGACTGTAATTTTTTTGGGGGGGTGGGGGCATTGACATGCCAATTTTGGGCAGCCCCCACCCTAATCTCAATTGCCCAAAATAAATCCCTGGCATCTAGTGGGCTTTTTGCCCCCATGGGGGGGCATATTGGGGGCTACTGCTCCCATCTGCCCCCCAGGGGGGGCAAAAAGGCTGTAATTTGGTGGGGGGTGGTGGGGGCATTGGCATGCCCGTTTTAGGCAGCCCCCACCCTAAGTAAAATTGCCCCAAAAAAAACCCTGGCATCTAGTGGGCTTTCTGCCCCCCCGGGAGGCAGATTGGGGGCTACTGCCCCCATCTGCCCCCCAGGGTGGGCAGAAAGACTGTAATTTTTTGGGGGAGGTGGGGGCATTGACATGCCAATTTTGGGCAGCCCCCACCCTAATTTCAATTGCCCAAAATAAATCCCTGGCGTCTAGAGGGCTTTTTTCCCCCCCAGCAGGGCAGATTGGGGGCTACTGCCCCCATCTGCCCCCAGGGGAGGCAGAAAGGCTGTAATTTTGGTGGGGTGGGGGTGGGGGCATTGGCATGCCCGTTTTGGGCAGCCCCCACCCTAGGTAAAATTGCGGGGGAAAAATCCCTGGCGCTAGTGGGCTTTCTGCCCCCCAGGGGGGGAAGAAAGACTGTAATTTTTTTTGGGGGGGTGGGGGCATTGGCATGCTCGTTTTGGGCAGCCCCCACCCTAATTTCATTTGCCTAAAAGAAATCCCTGGCGTCTAGTGGGCTTTTTACCCCCCTGGGGGGCAGAAAGGCTGTCATTTTGGTGAGGGGGGGTGGGGGCATTGGCATGCCCGTTTTGGGCAGCCCCCACCCTAAGTAAATTTTTGGATAAAAAATCCCTGGCGCTAGTGGGCTTTCTGCCCCCCTGGGGGGCAGATTGGGGGCTGCTGCCCCCATCTTCCCCCCAGGGGGGGCAGAAAGACTGGTGTGCCCAAAATGCAATGGGGAGCAAAGGCCCTTGCCCAAGGGGCCGCTCCCCCCTCCCTGGTGCTAGTGGGTGGATCCCTGCTTGGGGATCGCCCTCCTGGGGTGATCCCCAAGCAGGGATCCACTAGGAAGGGTACCATTGGAAAGGGAGATTCTCCCTTTCCAACGATACCTCTCCCAAGTGTTTCGGTGCTTGGGGGGCTGAGATAGCCCTACGGGCACTGAAACACTGAAACTGAAACTAAGTTTCAGTTTCGTTTTCAATGTAATGACGACACCGCGCCATGCGCGCGATCGTCATTACTTTGAAAACCAGGGGAGGAACTCAGGAGGTTGGGGTAGCTCTTCCCCACCTCCCGAGGCACAAAAAAAAATGGAAATCCCTCTGCTGTTTACAGCAGAGGAATTTCCTGCCCCGGTCCTCAAGACGGAATGGTTCCGTCATGAGCAAAGGAGCACCGGTGCTCATGACGGAACCATTCCGTCATGAGCACCGAAAGGGCTAAAAAGTTCTCTACCTTATTAATGTAAAGGGAGAATAAAATGGGGCTAATTCGCACCCTTGTCTTACACCTCTATTGGTCAGAAAAGTTTCAGTGCACTCTCCATCTTTACCAGAACAGACATAGGCAGAGGCCCCCTTATAGAGTTGTCTGATAAAGGAAATGATGCCGTTGTCAACTCCCATTCCACTCATGATTATCCAAAGTTTCAAATGAGTGACAAAGTCAAAAGCTGTTGACAAATCCATAAATGACATGTATAATGGCCCCTTTTAAGCAATTGTGTATTTGCCTATGACTAAACTGAGGTTTAGGCATTGGTCAATAGTGACCAAACCCTTCTTAAAGCCATATTAGGTATCAGTCAAGATGTCATTCTCCGTCGCCCAGTCCTCCAACCTATGTAATAATATATGACCCATAATTTCTGCAGTTGCATCCAAAAGAGAAATAGGTCTGTCTGTAATTATTAGGGTGTGCTTGTAATCCATAAGGTTAATACTGGCAGTAATACACTGTTGCTTCAGGTGTTCTTGCACCTGAAAGCATCCATCGCTTGCTCAGCCACATGCTTCAAACAATTCTACAATCATCTCCTCACAAATATAAAGACCACGATGAATCCATGTGTCCTTTCAGGAGTCAATTCTGATCTGCTGAAACATACAAACATCAGGAGCATCCACAAAAAATACATCTGTGACCTAAAGATATTAGCAAACAATTGATTTTTATCCAACCTTCCCTTTCAAGCTTAATTATGGAAAAGGAGCTCACAAGACCACCTTAAACGTATGTGGAACTAAATCACCATCCTCATGACCATCACTTTGTATTCCGGACATGGTAAAAAAAGACAGCACAACAACTCTAATACTCAACAACCTTTCTGCTGCTTATGACGCTCTCGACCATATAGTCCTTTTTAGGGGTGGGCGGTAAACTCCACTCCGCCGGCCGAGTTTTGCCACTATGCGCTTCGCTTGGAGCACAGAGTATGGACAAAAAACTCTGTCAAACACTGGTGGAGCAGAGTTTACCAGGGCGCTCACGGAATGTGTGCATTCATTGTTAGAAGAGGTGTCCTCGCGTGACGTCAAGACCAAATCTGCAGCCCAAACCTCTGCCCACTGAACCAATTGAAAGGTGGGTGACAAAGACTAGCGCAGGAAACAACCAATGGGAACTGGGTCTGTGCTTAGCACATGAAACGAATTACATCTTACATCTTACAAAAGGGTCTGACGAAAAAACTATCATGATGGATTGGTCTTGACCATATTCAGGAAATGGACTAGTGGCCATAATACAATGGAAAAATGATAATATCTCTTGGGGTGCAGAATTATTTCCAAAAGGCAACCACCATCTTGACATTCCATGTGTGGACACCACCCACTCTAACAGAATTCAGAACCCAAACAGAATAGCCTTTAGCGACTCACTGGAGGCAGTGAAAAGTTGAATGACAGTGCTCCATGCAAATGTTTAGGGCAAGTGCACGTGCAGCTCATGTGTTAAAATTACAATTACAGGAAGTATGGAAGTGATAGGACAAAAGCTGTGGGCATATGTTCAATGCAAAGCACTCAACTAGCATGAGTGTTAAAACCACAAGATACGAGTGACCAGTGCAGAAGTGAGCATGGAACCCATCGTTTGAATGGTGAACACAACCTTGTTCATATATCTTCTCACAGCAAATTGCCAGCCATCTTCAGACCCAGGTTATATGGCTTATTGTTTACTTTGACATTATCCTGCAAATAAAGCAGTGTCCTTAATATCTGGCTTAGCGCCTGACTGTAACTTTTGGCCATCTTCACAGTCCCAGTCTCTTGGTGAACTCTGAGACGTTCTCCTGCATCCCAGCTCATGCCACAGACTTCCTGGACTTCACTTTGGAAACACTATCTTTCACCCCAAAGGTGCTGATGAAAAAGATGAGAATGACGAAGTTCAAGGTATCCCATGGGTTAGAAACTCTTGCTCCCTAAGAAGCTCATCAGCTGGATTGGCATTCTGGTTGCCTTTATTCAGGTCAGGTACCAAGCTCCCTTTCGATATCATGCCCTTCTTGACAGTAAAATGTTTTTTTGACACAGCCTCATCATGATAAGACGACTTCAGAAGGCAGGAATCCAAGGATCTGCCCTTTGATGGACATGTACCTTTCTTAACAGAAGAACACAAATAGTCAACATGCCACCATACACCTCAGAAGCCTGGAAATTCATTTGCGGAGTCCCACAGTTTTCCTCACTCAGCCCAACCCTCCTCAACAGCTACATGACTCCACTGGCAGACATCACCATCGCACAGCATAACAAGAATATACTCAGCTGCACTGACAATACACAACTGATACTGTCCCTCTTGGACAAATCACATAATACCAGGAACAACTTCAACTCATGCATGACCGAAGTGGCCACCTGGGTGAAGTCCAACTGCCTCAAACTTAACACAGACAAAACCGAAGTGGTAATCTTTTGAAAGGACTCATTGCTGTGAGACTCAGCCTGGTGGCAGATTGACCTAGGACCCACCCTCAGCACACAAGCAAGAAACCTCAGGATCATTATTGACAACAAGCTCGACATGACTGCCGTGGTCAACACCGTCACCACAACCTGCTTCCACACCCTGAGAATGCTGAAAACGATATTCAGGTGGCTACCTAACCTAACACCTGTACAACCATCAACCAGGCCCTCATTAACAGCAGACTGGACTACAGAAATACCCTCTACGCTGGTATCACCAGCAAACTCACAAAAAGACTTCAAGCTGCCTAGATCACAGCAGCCAGACTGGTCCTCAACTTCTCACACAGGTCTCATGTCAAACCACACTTTAGGGAACTACACTGGCTACCTATACATCAGCCTGTACAATTAAAGCTCTTCACACACACACACAAAGCACTACACAACACATGTCTGACCCACCTAAACACCCAAGTATAGTTCCACCACCCCTCCAGGCACCTCTGCTCAGCTGACTCTCACTAGCACAAGTGCCATGCATACGTAAAACCAGAGCAGCAGGTCATGCCTACATCGCTTCTAACATGTGAAACAACCTCCCATCCCACATCAAAACTTCCTCATTGTTTTCTCAATTCTGCAAGAATCTGCAGACCTGGCTTTTCAAGTAAGCCCAGATGCAAGCCCCAAAAACTCGCAAAGTGCCAGGATACCCTCACAGGTGATAGGGCACTCTAAGAATCAACATAACATAACATCACATTTTACCAATGAAATGAAATGAATGAATGAAATGAAATGAAATGAAATGAAAACAAGATTTATAAAGCGCCTGGTTACCCATGGGCATCCCCGCGCTAATATGTTTCTTATTTAGACCGCAGTAATATCAACCAGGGCTACAGAGATGAATTACACTCATGGTTAGGCCATGATTGTGAAGACACTAGAAATTGCAATGCAAGCATATGAGGTTGGGGCTTCAGTTCAAATGATACATCCAGTGTTAAGAGGATGTTCCTGGCAAAACACTGCCATTACACGAAATGCCTGGTGCTCCTCACCTGTACTTTTGTTGTGCATTCACCTTAGGATGGGCAGTGTGTCTACCTTTTGGTACATGAACAAACTTGGCTGCACATGCCTAACAGTCCTTTCAAATGAGCTCTGTGACCACTGCTTGAAGAACTACCTGACAGTCCATGCTGAATATCTCTTAAGCTTTTTCAGACCTATGTTAGCTTGGCATTCCAGACAACTCAAGGACTATTTTTGATATAAATTGGACCTTCTGCTTATGCAAGCACTTAACTCACTTTTAGAGACAGACTTGCTTACCCCTTTTCTAGGCCAACAGCTTCCATGGACCTGGAGGCCTCATGAACAAATCCCTTCTTGTCCAACCGGTTTAACTTCTTTGGCTATCTATTTCCACCCTTCCTTCTAGAACAGAGGTTGTTTTATATATTGTTTTTCAACACTTTTGTACCCCAGCAGTCGCTAACCATGAATATTTGCCTTGCACCACTTAATCCTTGATCTAGTTTAGATCTCAGTTTCCCCCACGTGGCCTTCTTAGTGGTGTTGTATGGTGAGATGTTCTCCAATATAGATATGTAGGATTGAGTTGTGGTCACTTTCCAATCTTCATTGAATTGTTGTCTTTTTAAAGTAGTTCCATTTTACTTTGCAAATGAATATGTAGTCTATGGTCTATTAATAACTTGGCTCTGTTCCTACACTGAACGTTGGGGTGCTTTTTTATGTACTGTTTTTATTATAGCAAGTGTTGTTGACTTGCACAGATGGAAGATACTTGAAGTTCTTTATTGTCATGTTTGGGAAAGGAGTATGGTATGTTCTGAATGTTCCTCCATAATTTCTTCAAATGTTTTGCTCAGGGGATATTCATTATTTGGAGGGTATCAGTGAATTCTTACCTAGGTTATGCCCACTGGAAAGCAGTTGTTGTCTGGAGCCCTTTCAGTTATGCTGAGTGCCTTTACCATTTGAAAATATGTTCATGTGGCTGTCATATCCAAGTTTCTTTTATAGCCAATCGTAGCTAATATTTTTTAGATCTTCCTTGTGTTCCTTTACCCACAGTTTTATGGTCTGGCTTGACAGGTCAGCTGTCGCCAGACAATTATGTGAGCATCATTAGAGAGGGTCTTTGGTTCCACCCACATTTTGGGAGCCAGCAGTACATGTTTTGATTGGACAGAAGTTGTGTGCTTCCACAAAAAGGTGCTTATCCCCAATGCAGCTGTTATCATTTTGTTTATTTATCCAGCTGCCTGAGCTTGAACTTTGAGGGGCACACACATGACATTGTAAAGCAATTAAAGTGTCTTAGATAACTAGATAATTTATGGTGTTTTTCTCTGGCAGCAGAACAGAAGAAGGAGGGCAGTCATTAACCTACATGCATATTTCGGTCTGGCTTGATGCTGCAACTGTCACCTGACCATCTGAACTACACCAATATTATTCTACATTCTTTGCTTCCACATGAATACATATCCATCTCCATGCTATTTACTTGTAATGCTTTACATTTCCATACAACAGTCGTTTAAAGCCAGACCTATTGGCATTGCCAGTGCTTGTTTAGGATTGGAGATAATTCTGTTTTTCTGATCAAGACGGAGATCATCAAAAGGTCCCAGTCTTATTAAGGCATTTTAGTCATGTGGGCTATATTGTAGCAGTTTTGGACATGTATGATTGACACTTCCCTATCGAGGGCATTTCTCTGTCGAAGCCGATTATGCGTTGTCCCTTTGATCTACGTAGAACCTTTTGTATTGGTAGACTGCTACTTTTCATCATACAAAGTGATCCCCAGACTGCCTTGAATTAGTATTGTAATTGGATATATCACTTTTCTTTCTACGGTGGAATTAGCCTCTTGTGGTCTAGACCCCTTTGCATGACTCAAAGACTCCCCATCGTCATTCTTATTCCCTGTTGTGCTGTGCTGCCATGTCTGGCTATCAGATTTCTTATTTAAAACAAGGGAGGTTAAAGACTAGCTGGTGATTGACTGTGCATAGCACATCCTGGAGTGCCTCATTTTGTTTGATTGGGGATGTGTTTTTTTTCAGCAAGTCCCTTAGCTTGGCATGGGTATTCTCTCCCCAGTTCTTTCGGTTTCTGATTGTCTCTTCTACAAGCTGTATTTTTAGGGTTGAGTCAGTGAAAGCATGCGCTAGGGCATGGGTCTCGCTTGCGAGACTTTGCTGTATGTACAAAAGGGCTTGGAGCCCACCCGTGGCTCACCATTACTCTTCTGCAGCGTCACTCTTCTTTGCAGCCGTTCTCATTGGAAACTACAGCCGAAACTTCACTTCCGATGCTTGCTCTGGAGCAGGGACCAATCTTAGATTAATTCAACTTAATCTGTGCCTGTCTGCTGCTCCCAACATGATTCAGGTACTATTTTCTGCCCCTCCAACTCCCCCTGTCTGATGCTCCTTCGATAGCCCTTTTTAGGTCACGCCTAGAGCCAGCACGCATGCGCTGCTCTGCGAGGCTTATTGTAGAGGAGTAGGTGAATAGAAGCTCTGCCCACTCTCCGCCCATATGCCATTGGCTTGTGTCATTGTCTGTCCTAAATGCTAGTTTTTGATTCATTGATAGGCTTGTTAGTCCCTCCTTAATACCGCCTCCTCTTCATTTGTCACCTCCCATGGCGACTGGCCCCTTTACTTCGATTGTTACATGGTACGTGTTATTTAGACTGTGAGCACTATTTTCTTTAATGAGGTTCTCCTACTGCAGGCATTACGTGCTTTGGTGCCTTCTTTACTCCCCCTCCCTCCCGTTGTCCATGTCTTCTCGCCGCCCCAGGCCCGCCCTCCCGTTGTCCATGCCTTCTTCCCCCCACCCGCCCTTTGTCCGTGCCTTCTCGCCCCCGCCCTCCTGTTGTCCGTGCCTTCTCCCCCCTGCCCACCCTCCCTCCAGTTGTCAGTGCATTCTCCCCCCGTTGTCGTGATGCCTACCATTTGCAATGCAATATGTCTCGTGTAAATGCGAGACCTATTGCATTGCAAACGCTTGTTTCATTTATTTCCTACCCCTATATCACCCCCTGCCAAATGGCAGTCACAGGAGGAAGGAGCTAATTTCAATGGCACCGGCCCCTGCGGACTTTGTGTGTGTTGCGGTGCTGCACTAACTGCCCTCCACAACCTCCTCCTCCTCCTCCCAGCCCCATGGAGCGTGTTTGGCAACTAGGTAGAGATGCACAATTAGTTTTACTTGTGGTTAACTGTATTACCTTTATCCAAGTACATATCAGGTTAAAGCAATACACCCGAGTGTACAAGGCAGGTAGCTGTTTTTGTATTTTAGATGAGTATTTTTACAGTCCGAAAAAGGCACAATTGTTGATGTTGCTTTGTATTCAATCAATCAATCAATCATGTCACTTATAAAGCGCACTACATACCCGCGAGGGTCTCAAGGCTGTGCTCGTGTTTTCAGTATTTGCGAAACTTCTTGCATGCTAATCTAGCATTGCTGAAATGATAGGATTGTGGTGTAAGTGCCAGGTTAAAATGCATTTTCACTGCTACGGTTCGGGTAGAGCAGTGTCACACCACACAATGGATACATAACAAAACGCAGACAGTAACCAGGTCCATAATTGTGCACAAAAATGATGTGTTGTAAGACGGGTGGCCTATATGCACACTGTATTACGCCAGGGACATCGTAAGGATTTTGGGGGCCCTGGGCCCAAAGTATTTTGAGAGCTCCTTCCCAGAACCGCTCTGATTTTGTGATCCAATTTCAAGTTTTTCATACCCTCTTTGACCAGATAACTGATACTGCACAGGCACACTGGTCCAAATTCTACATGTTTCTATCTATTAGTCAGGGGTTGTGATGTGTGTTTTCAATATTGTAATACAGCAGCAGCTCACTAATATTATTGCAAATACTTTCTGCGACCTTTCTCATATGAAAGGTCCTGTTTTGATCTAAAAAGATCTTTTTATGGTGCTGAAAAACAGACCACATTTCTCAGCAACATTTGTGCAATAGACTCCCACACATCACTCATATTAGAACTAAATCAAAGGCAAAGGTTTTTTAAAACAATCTATGTTTAAGAATCATTCAAGGTCATTAGGGCAGGGCTGTGTGGAGAACAGAGCTGGATCTATCAGGGGGCCCCCTGAAAGGCTGGGGCCCTGGGTCAGAGCCCACTTTGCCCATGCCTTAAAACGCCTCTGTATTACACTGCTTTTGAGCTATAGATTCCTGGGTAATTCCACTCCATTCCTTATTTGAAAGCAGTAACGTGACACTTAACACAGTATTACTTCTGATTTTGGCACGTTCTTTAAATGGGACAGTGGTGTGGTTAATTGTACGAAGCCCCATTGTACATACCCTCGCAAAAAATATTTTCAGTAATTAAGAGCAAAGACATAATCAGATATGGGCGCAAGTTAACCAACACAAGTTTGCAATACTGTTTGTTAAACTGTGTTAGATTGTGACAGTGAGTTCATTGGCATTTTTGTACAGCCGATTCACAACAAGCTGTACGGAGGAGGAAGGTGTCTTTCTTAAGTTTTGAAACTTGTGCTACTTTAAATAATTGGGGTTGTTTTAAATGGTTTAAGAAATCAATTTGTTTCAGCTTAAAGCCACACTATAACGCAATTTAAAAATAAAATATACATTTATATTTAAAAAAAGCTGATTCGGTTCAACAATGTTAGCACAAGGACCTTGCTGTTGTCATGTTGGATCCCATCTTGTTAACTTCCATGCATATAAAATATAGGAAGCAACAGGTTGGTAGCTCTTTCAGCATAGGGTTGTAGCCTCTTAACAAGTTCTTACATTGTAAACCCTAAATATAGGACGGAGGAGTTGTTTCCTAAGTCTCATTGTAGTTGAGCACAGCAGCATGAAGTGTGCTAAAGTAAAACTGTGTTTGTTTTATGCCAGCAGGCAGCCAGAGCAAAAACAGTTAGCAATAACCTCTGGCCGATGCTCAAGCAGGCGCGGGGAATATAGCATAGAAGTTTGGGACCGTTTAGCTAGAGCTCTCCACGCGTTATTGGTACAAGCTACTGTGGATCGTTTTCTCCCAGCTGAGGTGTCATCGGCCCGCAGGAACCCAGCAAGTGGGGTAGGTTCCATTAGCCCCTGTTCGACCGCTAGAGGCGTCATAAAGGGGGGAGGTTCGAACCAATACGCCGCGAAGTGTGCCTGAGCGCTAAGATAGTATAATTCAGGATCGAGTGCTTCAAAGCCCCCTGAGCGAACGGGAGTGTAAGGGTGGACCATTTGATTCGGGGCTGTTTCCCGCCCCAAGCCAGGCGGATTAGCTGGCTCTTCAGCCTAGTGAAGAAAGGGCACCCTGGGGGAAAGGGGATATTTGTGAACAAGTATAAAAATTTGGGCATGATGACCATTTTCATTAAGGCCACCCGGCCGGCCAGGGAGAGCGGGAGAGCCACCCATCTAGTGATTAATTCTTCCACCTTAGTAAGGACCACTCCATAGTTAGCTCACAATAGCTCTTCTCTGCCTTTGGTGATGGGGACGCCCAGGTATCGAACCTCGTCCTCGCACCACTGTAGCGGGTAGTCCAGGGGGAATGGGGTGGTGCTACTGGTGAGCGACATGATTTGGGACTTACCCCAGTTTATGGTGATACCTGAAAAGGCCCCAAATTTAATTATTTCTCGTATCATGGGGTTTAACCCTTCTGCAGGATCTCGCACGTACAGCGTGACGTCATCCGCGTAGAGCGAAATTAGTACTGGCCTAGTGGGGTAGTCCAGCGCATATTGTTTGTGATGTTGTCGCAACATGGCTGCCAACGGTTCCATGGCGATCGCGAATAGCAAGGGTGAAAGGGAGCACCCTTGTCGCATGCCCCTTGAGATGCCGTAGGCGGGAGAGCGTTCTCCATTCAGGAGTAACGAAGCCCGGGGTCGATGGTACAGCAGGTGAATCCACTTGAGGAACCCCGGAGGGAATCCCATATGCTTTAAGACTGAGAATAAGTACTCTCATTCCAAGGAGTCGAACGCTTTGGTGGCGTCTAAAAAACACGCCACCGCCTGTTCCTCCTGGTCAATTCCCTGCATAATGGAGAAGAGGGTCCTCAAATTGTGCGAGGTAGAGCACCTAGGTATGAAGCCCGCCTGATCGGGCCTAATGAGGTTATCCATCAAAAGCGTGAGCAGGGTTGGCCACCACTTTAGCTAAAATCTTCACATCGCAGTTAATCAGGGATAAAGGTCTGTACGAATCCGTGGACTCAGGGGCCTTTCCCGGCTTTAGCAGCGAGACCAACATGGCATCCCTCATGGTAGGCGGGAGCGTATCTGTTTGGGCAGCCTCCTCATAACCCGCTCGTAGGAAGGGGGCAAGCGTGTCGATGTAAGTCTTATAGAACTCGATGCCGAGACCGTCAGGTCCAGGCACCTTCCCATTCTCTATGTGCATAATGGCTTCACGTATTTCGTCCTCTTCTAAGTCGGAGGCTAAGAATTCGCGCTGCCGGTCACTGAGCCAGGCCAGTTCTATCTGTTGCAAATATAGTGGGGTCTCAGCTTGACGTGTCGTCCATGTCGTGTACAATTTATGATAGTGCGCAGTGAACACCTCCAGTATGGCAGATATGTCATGGTGGTCACTCCTGCCTCATCCCGAATAGCCAGTACGTGGTTCGCCGTTCTAGGTGGATGGACGGTCTCAGCTAGCGCCCTCCCGGGGCGCTCGCCCTCGCCGTATTTACGCGCGGTGTGGTATTTACTGCGGAAGAGGCATTCCCTGTCCGCCTCGGTTTGATACTGCGTGAGTAATTCGCGTATTGCGGCTAATGTGGGTCCTGCGCCTGTTGCGTGCATATTCGTCTCTTGAGTGTTTAATCTGGCGTTCTAAGTTTGCTATGGCAGTGCGTATATCTCTGAGTATACCTCCAGTTTTAGCGATGCAATGGCCTCGAACGGTGACCTTCAGAGCCTCCCACACTGTAGCCAGGGAGGATACCGAGTCAACGTTGAGTCTCAGGAATTCCTCTAGTATTTCCCCCAGTTCAGTCTGAAACACCATAGCAAGGAGCACCGTGGGTTGCAAACGCAACTGCCTGGGTTGGGACGACAACCCAGGTGGGTGTAGGGCCATGAGTACCGGGGAGTGTTCTGAGTACGTGCGCGCCAGGTGACGCGAGGATAGGGCGTGTAACGCTATGTCTTGCGAGGTGATCCACATGTCCAACCGGGACCAAGTGTTGTGTACAGCAGAGTGAAAGGTGCCCTCCCGTCGTGCTGGATGATTATGGCGCAGATGTCCACTAGCAAATTGTCTGCGACAATTTGCTGGAGTTGGCGTTGTGCCTTAGAATAGTGGTGTGGTAGCGGGTGGGAGCGGTCCTGCGAGGGCTGCAGCGTGAGGTTGAAATCTCCTCCCCAGATGAGATGCGTCGATCCTATGCTCACTATCTTTGCCCATAATGTTATGTAATAGTCTTCGTCATCCACGTTGGGCCCATAACTACACACGAGTGTAACGGAGGCGGAGGCTAGTCTCCCCCACGTCATGCAGTACCTGCCCTGCAGGTCTAGTGAAAATCCCTCCTCAGTGTATGGCACCCCTTTTTTTATCAGTATTGCCGCGCCTCTGGAATAGGCGGAATACGAGGAAAAGTGCCTGTGTGATGCCCATCTTGTTGCGAACTGGGGCTGCTGTGAAGGGAGGGTGTGCGTTTCCTGCAACTTAGCTATACTGACTTGATGCCTGTCTAGGTAGGCTAGTATGTGTCGTTTTTTCCTGGGGTCGCCCAGCCCCCTGATATTCCAAGTTAGGAGACCCATGTGTGAGGTGATGTCTGGTTTGCGTCCCTCACCCGTCATTTTCTAATTTCCGACTGGTATATAGGAGTTGCGGACCTGTACTTGTGTGAGAACGTGTGCTATAACCACGTAGTCTGTCACCTAATACTAATTCTGTAATGCCTAACATTCTACCCCAACGTTCCCCCCACAACGGCGACCCCAACTTGCCGTGCATAGGATCCTCCCTCTGAACCCCTCCCAAAACAACAAGAAACCCTTGAGACAATGGTGCCACCAGTACCCTGAGCGAGAATTGCGCTGGCCCTGTTACGGGGTTATATGACATTCGCATCATATTGAGATCACAGTGCAGGAACAGGCAAATACAAAACATCGGGGTTACAGATAGAAAGCAAGTCTCAGGGTAAGTTACAGTCCATGGTGACAATGTCTCTTCATCAAAGCAACAAAGGCAACCGCCTAACAGTAAAGACCCCACAATTAGGGGAAAGGGGAGCTCCCTTAGAGACGTGTGTCCTAGGGGGCGTGGCGACTCCTCCTGCACCAAGGTAGTGTGCAGTAGGGGGCCCTGGAATGCTAATACAGTGACCGGCAGGGTCCTCCCCGCCTATTAGAAGACTAAAGAAAGGTCGGGAGGCAGTACATTGGTCTTAGTTAGTGATACCTGCATATTGAAGCATACGTCCATGCCGATAGTGCCAAACAGAGCTACCTGCCGCCAATGGCATGTCTTACTGTGTGCAGCGCTCTCAGTCCTCTTCATGTTGCACCAAGCCGTCTCCACCGCTCGCCGGGGATCTCTCCGCTCTCTTGGCCGCCAGCACTGTTTTTAAAAAAAAGTCTGCCGCTTGTTGTGGGGTGCTACAAATGTGGTGTTTGCCATCGAAGGTGAGCCGTAGACGTGCGGGGTAGAGCATTGCATACTCCACTCCTTCCTGCTGAAGCTTCTTTTTAATGGGGGCAAATTTCTTCTGCGCCTCCTGGACGTTGAGGGTGAAATCTGGGTGGAGTGATATGGCATTATTCTCAAATATGACGTCTTTCAGTTCTCTAGCCCTGCGCAGGGTTGCATCGCGGTCACGATAATTGAGTAGCCTTGCTACTATGGGTCGAGGCGGAGCGCCCGGCGGGGGTTTTGGTGCTAATGTGCGGTGCGCCCTTTCCACTATGAGCATCCTGGAGAATGCCTCCTGGCCAATGCATGTAGTGAGCAGCCGCTCTACGTAATCTTCCAGCCTTCCAGTGTTTGTGGTCTCGGGGACACATGTTATGCGTATATTATTCCGCCTTGAACGGGCTTCAATGTCCTCATTTTTGGCTGCAATCACTTTCAGCAATTTGTCAATGTCCGTGAGTTGTCCCGTAGCCTGCGTGTGGTCATTTTCTAGTGTAGATATGCGCGCTTCAGCCTCCTTGATCCTCCCGTCTTGTTTTTCAATTTTCTGGGTGATTTGGTCCATTCTGGCGCACATGGAATACATCTTCCCCTCGATGGAGGCAAAGCTTGCTTTCATTGTGTGAAGCAGTGTCTTCATGTCCACCTCCTCTGTGCCTTGTGCCCCTTGACCCGCACCATCCTGTTCTGGGTCGGGCAGCTGCCCTCTGGGTGTTCTACGGGTTTCAAAATTGAGTTTAGGCTGTTTGCCGTCCGGTTTCCCCATTGTCACAACCCGCTGGGTGGGTGGGGGGTGTGTCTGCCGACTCCCGGCCGCTTCGCCCCAGGCAGCGCGAAGGGTTGTGTTATGCGCCGGCTCGGGATGGCGCGAGTGGCTTCGCTGCCCTGTTACGCAGTGCAGGGGGGGGGAGCAACACCTCAGTTCTCGTGGCACCCGATCTCTGGAATGTCGCAGGCCCGCGGTCGCACCGCCGGCACCAATCCAACGCAGTGCGGCTGGGTCCCGAGGCCGGGCGGGGGTCCGGAAATATAGTTCTGTATCTCGCTGCCAAGGGAGGCCAATATCCGAAGCACTCAGCCTGGGGCAATCCTGTGGTGGAGTAGAGGGTGCGTTGAAGGAAGGATTGGGTCACCCTGCACCCAACAATGGCCGTGCGCTGACTTAGCGGTTACAGTTCCCTCGCTAGGTGGACCATATGCACTGTGGTGTGTTGAGGTGAAAGAATCTTTTCGTCCCTCCTCTCCGAGGCTTGCTCTTACGGGGATGGCCCCGCGTAGGGGCGTCAGGAATCACATCCCAGCAGTGGGGGCGGCGCGGCGTCTAGTAGGGCCAGGCAGGAACAAGGTCCCCCCGTGCACCGGATCTTCCCCCGCACCCGGTGCCCAGTCGTCTCATGGTGAGAATGCGCACCCTCCACCAATGTTCTTGACCGGCAATGTTAAGGGGATTCGGCCTTCAGGTCACCGGGGCCTCAGCTAGACTTTCACTGCACCTGGGGGCGACCAGAGCGCCGAAAGGCCCTTCCACACACGGCTGCTCAGGTCCAGCAGGAGTGTGTGTCTGCGCCCCGTACCTGTCCGCACCGATCGCGATGCAGTGTCCGCTCACGCAGGCTAGGCCCCAGCTCCTTGCCTCCCGCGTTAGACTCCGTGACTGGCCAGTCCATACAAAGCCATTAGGCGAGTGTTGCGGATGGCGGCTATGTTACATCTCCCGCCCGCTGCTTCTATGCCCCTTTCCTGCAGGTGAGCGCCGGAATGGCGCTGGGTGATGGTGCGGCCCGCCAGGATGAGCGCCCTCCGCTAGGCGTCTCTCACGCGGGGCAGGCCACGAGCCGTGGCTTTGCGTAATATGCAAGCCGCACCAGGAACACTCACTGTTAGGGTGTGGGGCGCGTCTGCCAGTGCGGGAGTGTATCTCTTCATCGCCGCCGCGCCTCTGTGTGACCCGCCGGGGTCTCCGGTGCCGTGATCCCGCCAGGCAGTGGCCGCTGCTCCGTCCCGGGAAAGCTCTCCGTGCTCTGCAGGCAGCCAGATGGACCTGTGAGTCGCGGCCCAGTCAGCAGCAACGTGTTTCCCAGGCCCCAGACAGAGGCGATGTCCAGAGGGGTTATCACAGTCCCTTGCTTCTCGCCAACGGCTCGCGCTGATTCCGCTTGCCTTCCGATGTCAGATGAAACGATTTTTAGCGGGGAGTACCCACGGATTCAGGATAGTTGCTGGATATTGTGTCCAAGGCTGACGGAGCCTCACTAAGGTGCGGCCATCTTGTCAGCCCGCCCCCTAGCGTCTCCACCTGCAGATGTGTGTCTGTTCATACATCCACTACGCTCCAAACCAATAAAAGATAAAAGACATTGTCATTTACAATGCCAATAGCTCCAACTCTGACAAATGCAAGATGTATTACATTGCAAATGCTTGTTTGTGAACAGTGCCTCCTCATTGCTAGGGGTGCCTTCCTTGCTTCATTTTCCCAAACCCTTGACTTTAACATGTCCTTCTTCCTTGATTCAAGGGGCTATTGAAAAATAGTCTGGCAGACGATTAAGTTTTTCATGTGTGCTTCTGGCCTGTCTGACTGTTTTCTTTCAGAGAGATGCAGTAACACAGTTAGTGCCCTTATCACTGGTGCCAAATGAAGTGTCTCCTGAGATTGCTTAGCATGCTTTTTAGTGAGTCTGTAGGTCTTTGAGGTTCTACGGGCATCTGAAAAGCCAAGCACCTTCTGGAATTACAGTCTACAGGCTCTAACTTGTATGATTATATTGTTAGTTCTGCAGGAACAATGTGATCCGTAGTAAAGACATATATTCGAACTCGATGGAATCTCGTGAAATTTTTATGTAACTCTGTGGAATTCCTCAGAGTTAAACTCCACGAGTTCTGTCCACCTCTAACCATCACCACCAGGAAAACCCTGGAGGTAAGGGGCAATGAAAACTGCTAAATGCTCCCCTCGCCATTGGAGTGGACTCCCATGGTGAGGGGAGCATTTCATGTTTTAATTTCAAAAGGAAATTCCCACCTGGGGAATAATGTTAAAAATGAAAAAGAAACAGTTTGGTTCACAGCTCCGTCAAGGAGTCATGAACCAAAATTTAAAAAAACAGTGACAAAAACCACCCGGACAGCGGTTTCTTCCAATGCTTTAAGAAATGGCCGCCTCCTTGGTGGTCATTTCTGAATTTGGTGAGCTGCACCTCCATCAGGGCAATGGAGTAATTTAGTCTGTCTCCCTGAAAGAGAAATGGTCTGCCAACCTGTAAATAAATCAGGCCTTAAGTCTCTGAAATGGAAGGCAAAATCCTTCAACGCGGCAAGGTCCAAGACTTTAGCCAAATATGTTGTTGTCGAGCTCCCACTGAAGCCATTGGTTTTGGCGCCAAACCTCCAGGTGGGTAGATTTGTTGCCTTTCACCATTCCGAAGGTTTACCATCAGATTTAGGGCCTGAATTAGATTTCGCCAGATGGGTCACTCCATCACAACAGTGACGGATATCCTGTCTGCCGAAATATAAATCCAATAATATCCTATGGGATTTAAATTTCGGCGAACAGGATATCCATCACCATTGTGACTGAGTTACCCATCTGCCCAAATCTAAATCAGGTCCTTAGACACTTTTTTGGCTCTAAAATCCCTGCAGTAGTGCAATAATGAAAACTATAGCTAAGCAGGGCTCCACAAGGCCAGATACCTTTACCGTAAGATCCAGCTGAACCCTTTTTCAGCACGACAAAAAGCTCTGACTAGGACGAACCTGGGTTTTTTGCTCAACACCTTGCCCTGGTCCTCCAGAGATAGAAAGATTACTAAGTCCCACTTTTCCCCAACTGCTGTAAAGTTCTTTCTGGTCAGTCTGACAGTCCCCAGGCTCTCCGGGCTGGCTTCTTGGGTATAGATCTCTCCCTACCCAGACTCCTGCAGGGTCCAGTCCTCTGTGGTCATCTAGCCCTTCTTTGAGTCAGGAGTCTTTCTGTTAACTGCTTGACTATTGTAGAGCAATTCTAGCTCTTGGGTGCCAGGAGGAGTTACAAGTCCTTGGATCCTCTTCTTCCGGCATGAGCCATGACTTTTGTTTCATCCAGTAGGGCCTTCTTGGTCATGTGTAGTTTTCCCAGGTCCAGGAATGTTCTAAGGATGTGGTGGCTGAGAAGCCTAATTTATGCTTAGCACTAGCCAGTGATTGGAAATATTCTGCCACCCAAACCTAACTATTTTCTTACTGTCTCTCCACCTCCTTTTGAAGCACTTCTTCATTGCTTTACTGCATAATTTCCCAGATGCCCCTGTTTCAAGATGGCAGAACTTCTCTGCCACCAAGCAGGACTCCTGTCAACTCCTTGGCCACTCTTCTATCAAGAAGCTCAAGCCACCGGAAAGGGTAAAGCAAGGTTCTCTTTCCCTCTGTGATTGGAGCCAAACTGTCTAGGAGGGTACTGGGATGATTAGGAAAAACCCTCTCTTCTATCTCCAACAGAAAAGAAGAAGTTTCAGATGTTCCTGTCCACTCCCAGATAGATTATCCCTGCCCGTGGTCACTAGTTATTACCACAGTGTCATTCCTGGGCTCAAAGGCAGACAGTTGTCTTCTTAGCCAGATCTCTCCCAGCCAAGGATATGTATTCTAGCTCTGAGCGGGCGGAATTGCCAACACTAGTGCTGAGCCAGTCTTGTCTCAGGTAGCACAAAAAACGATTTTCACAAAGTTACTTTTCCGCTAAATGAATCAAAAATCTGGTTTTCACATTAAATCAGATTTTGAAAATGAAGTGGGAAATAATTTGAAACATTTTCCCTAAGGTGAGATGTTGAATCTTTAACCACACCTAGGCCAGTTAATGGAAATGTCTAGCATAGCCTATACAGGGAAACTAACTTTTGGGGCTTTATTCCACTATGAGGGCACATGAAATTCAATATGCAGTGTCTTCTTTTTATATGGGCTTATAAGGCACACATTAGGGGTGACTTCTGAATATGTAAAAATAGGATGATCAGACGATTCCCCCTGTCGTGTTATTGCAATATATTTAAACTGCCGCCCAGGTAGAGTACAGTAGTGCTCCTGACAACCATATGTTTTTGTTTCACCTATGTGGGTGCTGTTAGGTTACAACAGAGCTCAAATGTTTAACTTTCCATGCAGTAGGTGTATTTTACGAATACAAAAATGGTGGGTGAAATGTTTGACTAAATCCTAGACAGTGGTAACTACTTGCAACTGTATCCCAGTCCATCATTTTTTTGTTCACCATGCCAACTCAGACATGGCCCAGCCATATTCAAATCAGCCCTTGTCCTGCCCCAATAGGATGATGGAAGTTTGGGGAGTTCAGCCCAAACTGTGAAGCCAGGTCATCTTCGAACCAGAACACGAGCAACCCGAACTGCACAAAACCCATGCCTGGGTATACCCATCCCACTTGCTGTGTTGCACTGAGGAATACAAAAAAGTGATGGGTGGAGTGCTTGAATTAATCTCAGCTACTTGTAATTACTTGGCAACATGCCAGTCTATAATGTTTTTTGCACACAGTGCAACCTCAGACAGGACCAAGGCAGATGGAAATCTGCCTTGGTCCTCCTCCAATAGGAACAGTCTATTCCAAACTGTCAGGTCAGGAACTCTCTGAACTCAAGCAACCCCAGACCAGATTCAGCCAATGTGCTATCCCAAGTGCTTGCCAGTGCTTAGAGTATTAGCAAGCTTTCCTCCCATCACCTTTTGTGTGTTCGATGTAGCGCCCTAGGTGGCCAACTGTGTGCCCTGATGTGGGTCCCTTGTTTGCTGTGCTGCCAATTCCATTTGATCCCTCACTGATGAGGTCCATTAAGGTCAAAACAGGTCGGGGTTGCTTGTGTTCCCTTCTTTAGAGAGCTTGCCTGGCAGTTTGAAATGGGCTGTTCCCATGAGGAGCTGGGGCAATACTGATTTGCATAAGGCAGGCTTCTGTCTTGAGTGACATCAGTGTGTGAAAAATGATGGATTGAAATGCTACCCAAAGCCATTAGCTGTGGTTAGCTATTCACAACCTTTATACCCATCGCCTTTTGTGTGTTTGATAGGTGTATTTTATGCACCATTTACAATGGACTTTTATCGAAGTTAAATACATCAAGTAGGAAATGTCAGTGCCCAGCACATGTTTCAAAGCAGAACATAGGCGCTTTACTTCTGTTTAGCAGTGGTAAAGTGCACAAAGTTCAAAAGCCAAGAAAATTAAACAGGTCAATTGTGGGGCCACAATAAAAGCAATGTCATTCCCCAATGTATTGTTACCAGTTCTTTAAAATATACATAGAGTGGGCTTTTGCTCCACCCAGAGGATTATTACTGTTTCACCTCATGCTATTGTGTGATTGTTCTATCATTCTGCTTCTTCTATAGTGCTTGCAGGTCAATTGGCGAGTGACTATTTTATATCTGAAAGTACACTTAATCCTCACACATTAAATTCTTCATCCCATATATGAATTGTATGGGAAAGCAACCCCTTTTCTTAACTACCAGACAATGCAAGCTGTCTCTTTGCGAAAGACCATTTGTGAGCCTCACAAAAAATTGACAGTAGGGTTACCGTCTATTCATTACTTACCATTGTTTGGCTTATTGTCAGTCTTGTTTGCATGCTTGTTCTTATTTGCCTTCTCCTTCTTGTGATTGCCGCTCCCATGGAGTATTTCCTATTTACCAGCCTTTTGATTGACTGTCTTCTATCCTTCCACTGCTCACTTTTAGGGATCTACTAAACCCGACTCTTCGCTCTACAGCGACTACCAGTGGTGACCTTCAACGCGAGAGCTGCACTTTGCTCTACAGCATTGACAGCCCATGGTAACTGCCAATGTGACCCTCCAGCAATGACTGTCCGCGACCCCCGACAGGATCTTTGCACTACAGCGAGGAACATCCTACGATGCTGTCTCTGCTACTTTCTGCCTCCTCCACCACAAACTGAACTCTTTGTGCTGGGCTTTAGAAGGTAAACTTTTCAGTGAGACTAACCTGGTCCTTGAAACCGTCCCAGCATCCTTTGCAGTTGGTCTCGGACAACCAGAAGATTGGGAGAGGCTCTTTGTGATTTTAGGCGCTATACTTACCCTAAACAGTTAAAATTACATATTTCTGGTTCTAATGATTGCAGTTTTATTATTTTGTTGCGAAGTAATGTATTAAATTGTACTCTATTTTTCTAAATTGATGTGTGATTTTTCTTGTAATGTGTTTGTACTTTATTGCTGCTTGTGTGCTGCACATTGCCTTTATGTTGAGCTTCATTGCTTTCTGCCATGTTACAAGAGGGTTAATCACGGCTAATTTAGTGACTTTTGTAGTTCACCATGACAAGGTTTCTGGCTGAAACTTGAGAAGGGCTCACACCCCTCTCAACCAACCGCTCAATTTCTCACATTGGTGCTCAGCAGCGGAATCCAGTACTTGTGTATGTGCAGTGCCATACAGTGATTTCTGTAACACAATTATCCTAGTAAAAATAATTTGACACCAGATCTGACCTCTTTTTAAATTCTCCTTTTTTGGCCTCTTTTGTGTTTTCAAATTCACTTCCATTTAACCTGACTTCTTGTGCCAGTGACCATACCTGCAAGCATTGAGTTTGAGCTCAACAGCTTAGAGAGCTACGCTGTGGCTGTGGTCAGAGGATTTTACAGGGAATGGGGGCTTCCAGCTACCAAGGGATCTGAGAAGCAGGACCTCCAGAAGCCCCAAAGGGCCTGATGGGAGGCCTGCCAATTACAGGCTACAGAAGAGGATGAGGTGGTGGACGTTGAGGAGGAGGAGTTGGTGGACTTAGAGGATGAGCAGGAAGATGAGATGGAGGGGAAGGATGGCAGCCCCCTGATCATGGCTCCAGTGTATAGGGGAGGACGCACCGGAGTGAAGTCCCCTGCCAGATCCAGGGCCAGCAGCAGACTCTCAATCTGCACGCTGTTCCCAGAGGAGCTGGAGGACAGGAGAGCAGAGAGAGAGAGTTCAGACTGCAGCTGGCTAAGTCAAAATCGAAGGCAGCCAAGGAGGAGGCTGATGCCAAAATGTCCCTTGAGGAAAGGAAATTAGCCTTGAAGAAAAGAGGGCAGCAGAGGAGGCTCCTGCCCAGATGGCCCTTGAGGAAAAGAAGTTGGCCAAGGAGGAATGGAAAATGCCTCATGAGCTTAGTCTCAGACAGCTGGACATCAGGGCCAAGCAAGTAGAGTCCAACAACAATGGTGGCATCAATACTCCAGTGTTCACTAGAGACAAGAGGCTCCACATTCCCTTAGATCAGGTGCCTAACTTTATTCTGGGGATGACATAGATAAATGGTTTGAAGCCTATGAGGTTGCCCTGGAGATAAATGGGGTCCCTGAAGAGGATTGGGGGGCCAGTCTCTCGAGGCACATACCTAGTAAGGGGATGGCTGTCCTACTGCCCTGTGAAAGAGGGGCAGGATTAGGTGCCCCGCATGAAGGACACCCTTGTCAGAAAGTATGGCCTTACCCAGAGAACTATAGGCAGATGTTTAGGGACAGCTAGAAGTTGCCACAGCAGTCCTGGGTGGATTTTATAGTTCACGTTTGCAAGCAACTGGATGTTTGGGTGAAAGGCAGTGATGTAAATGATTAGAAGGCGCTGTACATTTTGTTTGTGAGAGAGCACGTGTTCATCAATAGTTGCAGCAACACCTAGTGAACAGTAAGCTCACTGGCCCTGACCTTGGTACTGACCACTGGCTCAGTACCAAGGTCCATAAGAAGGTAGCTGAGAGTGATCCCAAAAAGAGTGGCTCAGGTTCCCTCCCTGAAGAGTGAGGGGGAGGTCAAGGGAGAAGCAGACAAGTCCTGCAATAATGTGGGGGGAAAGGGTTCCCATGTATCTTTTAAGAAACAGGGAGGAGGTTCTGCTGGGTGGTGGCCCAGGGCACCCTTTTTCCAGCCCTGATGCTTTGATTGTTCTGAGTTAGAACACAAGCGGGGCGACTCTGTCTACGCTAAGAAACCACCCACTGGTGGAAGCACTACAGGAGTGGCCAATATGTCCTTATGGGTAAATAGTCCCCAGGGGCAGGTGTTAGAACATGCCCTAGTCTCCCTTAGTTGGGAGGTGGATTCAGAGGGTGAGTGAGTGATCCCTAAGGGTGGGAGTCATCACTTCTACCAGGTTACAGTGAATAGGTTCCTTGTCACTGCTTTGAGGGATACCAGTGCTAGCCAGACCTTGGTAGTGGAAAGGCTAGTTTCTCCAGATTATTACCAGACAGGTGTGTAGAGTAACTGTCAGGGTCTAAATCCCTTTTGCTGTCTGAACCACACAGGAGCAGAATGACGCTAGGTCCCAATACCCTTCTCAGAACCAACCCTGCTAGGTCTTTTAGTATTCCATTGCAGGTAAGTTCTAAGGGGGAAAAGGGGTTGGGGACAGAGAAGAGACTGCTCCAATATTCTGCCTGTTCAGCTACGTCTTCTTCTTCTTACTGGACTGCAACATTAACATGTAAAAACCTTTATTTATTGTGCCTTTTAACTTACTGTTTTTTCTATGGTGTATAAATAACTTATCTTACCAGAATGTTTACTGAAGCTTACTTCTCTTCTACTTCTCATGTATTGTTTGCTAGGTTGTATGAGAAGTCTTCACTCAGATCTCTTTCCTTTTCGTTCTCAGGTACAATCTGCACTTGATCCTGCTATTCCTTAATGTAAGAAAGATAAGGTAAGTATTTATTTCTGTATTCCTAATTTATGTATTATTTGGGTTTCTCTTTCTTTCTATTAACTCACTGTTAAGAGACTGGAGTGGGCCTTGAACTGGGGTTTCTGTAGTAGGATGACTGGTTTTCTCTCTTTAATTAGTTTTTAAACAATGCTTCAGAACTTAGGTTAAATGTTAAAAGGAAGCGTTCCTTTTATTCAGGCCTTTGGTTTTAATGTTTGCTGGAAGCACTGCCATACGTGAGGAGAACATTACTGGAGTTCTTTAACACATGGCATGAGAAAGAAACATGCCGGGCCTTTGACCCTGACTTCACCTTTTAATTAATTCTCAGAAGAGTGAACAAGTTTCAGTCTAAGAAGACACTGCGTGTTGAAAGGTCACGCCTGCGTCTGACAGATTCTGGAACAGCTGAAAAAGACAGCTGATTCAAAAAGCTTTTTATTTAATCTTCTCAGCTAAGGAAAGCAATTACTGAAAAAAGTATTTCCAGTTTTCAAACGAAGGAAAATATATTCTGACTTGTTTCCTTTTTTTCTCTTTAAATAGAAATTTACCTCTGACACAATAACCTTTTCTCACAGAATGTTTTATATTAGCTACAAGTTTAACACTAACCTGATTAGTGAGGGAATGTAGTTCCGACGAAGCTAACCCCGATTTTATCGCAACTACCCTAACTGACTTCCACGACGCTGGGAAAACAGGTGCTCTTCAAATTATTTCTTCAGTGAAGTGCACAGTGGAATGTTGAAGCACACTTCACCTGATGTCATGAAGCCTAAAAGACTAGACTGCTAACAGTGGTGTGCTGTCGCAGTATGTGCATGTTGGCAGCCATCTTGGAGTTCCATCGGTGCCAACAAGCACTCCAGCTTGAGGGATTATCTGACTTTTGGTAAGTTTGTAGGGGGAAAATGGTAGCCAGCATACAGTTAGAAGGAGGAAACCTCCCGTGAGTCCTGACAGTACCCCCTCCCAACGGGGTTTCCTCCGGTCGTGGTTTGGCAGGGAATTTGGCATGAAAGGCTCTAATTAAACGGGGGCATGGACATTAGTACTCTTTTCCCAGGAACGTTCATCAGGTCCATAACCTTGCCAATCAATGAGGTAGAAAATTTCATTGCGGATGAGTTTTGAATCCAAAATTCGCTTAACTTCGTACTCCGCCTCACCATTAACCATCAGAGGATCAGGAGGGGAAACCCTACGCAACCCCGGTTGAATTGGTTTAAGGAGAGAAACATGAAATACTGGATGAATTTTGGTAGAACCAGGAAGAGATAGTTGATAAGTGACTGGATTTATGACCTTCTCAATTGGATAAGGACCCATAAAACGAGGCTGAAATTTACGGGGACCTTTGAGTCTGAGATTTTTTGTACTCAACCAGACTAAGTCTCCTACATGAAGCTCAGGTTCTTTTACGTTTTCGGTCAGCGAAGTGTTTGTAACGATCCTTCGCGATCGACAAATTCTGGGTTACTGAGTGATGAATTTTAGTTAACTGTCGGGCAATATCTTGAACAGCAGGAACATTAATATCATCAAAATTAGCATGAGAATTGGGATGTCTGCCTGAGTTTATAAAGAAAGGGGAGTGGCCAGTGGATACATTTAGAGCATTATTGTGAGCATACTCCGCAGTCCATAAGTGGTCAGGCCAGTCACCCTCCTCATCTAACAAATAAAGTCTGAGGTGTTGTTCTAGGTCTTGGTTAATGCGTTCAGTCTGACCATCAGTTTCTGGGTGAAAACTGGTGGAATAACGATGGTCAATATTAAGGCCTTTGATGTAAGCCTTCCAAAATCGTGATAGGAACTGAGAGCCCCTGTCTGAAACGAGGACCCTAGGAATCCCATGAAGGCGAATAACATGTTGATTGAAAAGTTGGGACAATTGTTTAGCAGTGGGTGTACCTTTGAAGGGTATATAATGTGCCATCTTACTAAAAGTGTCGACAACTACAAGAATGGTATCATACCCATGGGAAGAAGGTAGATCAACAATCAAATCTAAGGAGACTGTGTGCCAAGGATATGGGGGTTGGCATGGGTTGTAGGAGACCTTTAGGAGCTTGTCTGTCCGATTTTCCCCGTGCACAAATTTCACAGCCTAACACATATTGACGGACGTCTCGGCACATGTATGGCCACCAGAAACGACGTTTGAGTAATTCTTCGGTTTTCACAACACCTTTGTGGCCAGCCAGAGGGTTGTCGTGACATTCCTGCATTGCCTTCAGCTGAAGCTCCTTGGTGGGTAAATACAGGGTGGTACCTAAATAGGGGAGGCCATTGCGAATGAAACGTTGTGGATCTTCTGTGGCCCAGTTCTCCATTTCAAGGTCGGTCATCAAATTTCGAACGTGATGTTCAAAAGGTTCTAAGGAGATAGTTCCAATGAATTTTCCATCAGGTATGATTTGCTGGTTTTCAATGACTGAAGTTTGATTTTCTGTGTCGAGTCTAGAGAGGACATCAGCCTTTCCATTCTTGGATCCGGGACGAAAAGTGATAACAAAATCAAAGTCCGCGAAGTAAAGAGACCAACGCAGCTGACGTGGTGTGAGAGTTCGAGCAGATCGCAAAAATTTTAGGTTGCGGTGGTCCGTAAACACCGTTACAGTGTGTTTTGCCCCCATTAAGTAATGCCTCCAATCTTTGAAGGCATCTTTGATTGCCAAGAGTTCTTTTTCTGTAATCGTATAGTTGCATTCCGCAGGGTTGAGTTTGCGGGACCGATATGCCACCGGGTGTAACTGTCCCGTGTCCTTGTGCCTCTGAGAAAGTATTCCCCCGATGGCTAGGTCCGATGCGTCTGTCTCCAAATAAAAAGGCTCAGAGGGATCTGCATGAAGCAGCACCGGTGCTGTGGTGAAACTGTCCTTCATCAACTGAAAAGCTTCTTCTGCTTCTTCTGACCATTGGAACGGAACTCCTTTCTTCAGAAGACGAGTCAGCGGAAGTATCTTATTGGAGAATCCATTAATGAATCGTCTGTAAAAATTAGAGAATCCGATAAAGCTTTGAACCTCTTTGATACTGGTAGGAGATTTCCAGTCTGTTATCGCCTTCACTTTTTGCTCATCCATTCGAACTCCTGCAGGTGATAACACAAAACCTAGGAATTCTACTGTATCTGTGTTGAAGAGGCATTTCTCCAATTTAACGTATAGAGAGTTCTCTCGTAGACGTTGTAAAACTGCTCTGACCTGGTTGTGATGTTCTTCAACCGTGTTGGAATAAATCAGGATGTCATCTATGTATACTATAGCGCATCGGTCAATGAATTCACTTAAAACATCATTGATAAAGTACTGGAAGGCCGCTGGTGCGTTACAGAGACCATATGGCATCACAAGATACTCATAAAGGCCAAATTTGGTCCTGAACGCAGTCTTCCACTCGTCGCCTTCCGGAGTCTAATCAAGTGGTACGCTCCTCGTAGGTCTAGGCGAGTGTATATCTTTGCTTCCTTCACTTGATCAATTAGTACTGAAATGAGAGGCAATGGATAACGATTCTTCACAGTTATCCTGTTAATCGCTCTAAAGTCAATACAAGTCCTGAGATCTCCCCCTTTTTCGGCACGAAAAAAGTGGGGAAGAGACAGGGGACTGCGACGGTCGGATAAATCCGTTCTCCAGATTCTTAGCTAGGTATTCCTTCAAATGGATGTTTTCCTTCTCCGTTAATGCGTAAACTCTGCTGCATGGTAGATTAGCCCCTGGTTCTAGATCAATTTTGCAGTCATAGGGCCTGTGGGGGTAACGTCTCTGCCTTTTTCTCATCAAAGACGTCTGCAAAGTCTTGGTATTCATCTGGTATCATGGTAGTTTGGATCGCACATACCGAACCTCCACCTTCACACAATTGGGTGGCAGCGCAGATTACAGAAGAATGTGTCTGGTCGTCGAAACAATTTTTGGTGCAGTAGTCTGAATTTAATTGAATAGTTCGGGCTCCCCAATCAATTAACGGGTTGTGTTCCGTTAGCCATGGTAGACCTAGAATCAGTTGAAATTGGGGGCGTCTATTAAATTAAATTGCAAGGTCTCTTGGTGTCCTTCGACAGTAGTCATGTGTACCAATTCAGTATGACTGGTTATGGGCCCTGAAGTTAAATCCGTACCATCCACCGCTCTGACCTTCTCACTTTTCTCCTTCTTGATAGCTTGTAAACCGATCAGGCTAGCGAATTTGTGGTCGGAGAAATTACCTGTTGCCCCAGAATCTACCATGACGATGATTCCTGTCAAAACCACATCTCTAAACCTTAAGGTCACAGTCATAACCAAATGGGGAGAGGAGACTTGTAGTGTGTTTGCCAATTGGTGATTTGTTGGAGTCGTTTTTCCATTCGCATCCACAGGTCCAACTCCCCTTACCTGTGGTGCCTCTAGTTTTCCTTCTCCTTAGCAGGCAACTTTGGTCTTTTTAAGCAATTCTTGACAAAATGTCCACTTCTTCCACAATATAGGCACAGTTTGTTCAGCCTTCTCTTTTCTTTTTCTTCTTTAGAGAGTGGACCTCTGACTACACCGATTTGCATGGGTTCAATTCCCGAAGAACTCTCTACTGTCCGTGTGGATTCTGTTTTGACACGGTCAAAACGAGGAACACTTGGTCTAAGCTCCTTCCGCCGTTCTCCTTTCCGCTCACTTTGCCGATAATCGATCTCTAAGGTTAAATCCACTAAGGCAGAGATGTCGGTGGGTCGATTAGGGATTTGAGATAGAGCGTCCTTCAATTCCTCTCGCAATCCTCTATAGAATACTGCTGCTCTTTATCCTCGGGCCAGTTGGTCTCGACCACTAGTTTATTAAATTGGGCTAGGTAAGACACGAGTTCTCGGTTTCCTTGCTTTAATTCCAACAGTTCGTTGTCTGAAGCTTGAGATGCTGTTCTTCTATCAAAATTCGGAGAAATTCCTTCTTGAAGTCATCTAAACTGTACAAAATTGGGTCATCCTTGGTTACTAGTGGCATGGACCATGAGGCGGCGTCCCCACTCAAGGTAGGACAAGATAAACGCCACTCGGGATTGAGCATCGGGAAGATCGTTGATCGGCACATAAAATGCAGAGAGCATTGGGTCAAAAAATTTGCGCTTTCTGCGGGTCTCCATTAAATCGCTCTGGAGGGGCAAGAGGAATTACTGGGGATAATGAGTGGATTACTTGTGTGGGGGCAAAGGATGAAGTGCTGATGTTAGGACTCTGGGTTTCAAAGGATGCGGTGCTTGGCCTAGATCCCAAAGCTGGTGTTCCCGCTTTAAAGGTTATTATCTCCTGTCTTAGTATTTTATTTTCCTCTCTGACTGCCTCCAAGTCCCTTTGTATATTACTCAAAATCTCGCCCAAATTTTTTAAATCAAGTCCTTCTGCCATTCTGCTCAGGTGCTTGTACCAACGTGGGCACTTCACTCTGTCAGGGTCTAAATCCCTTTGCTGTCTGAACCACACAGGAGCAGAATGACGCTAGGTCCCAATACCCTTCTCAGAACCAACCCTGCTAGGTCTTTTAGTATTCCATTGCAGGTAAGTTCTAAGGGGGAAAAGGGGTTGGGGACAGAGAAGAGACTGCTCCAATATTCTGCCTGTTCAGCTACGTCTTCTTCTTCTTACTGGACTGCAACATTAACATGTAAAAACCTTTATTTATTGTGCCTTTTAACTTACTGTTTTTTCTATGGTGTATAAATAACTTATCTTACCAGAATGTTTACTGAAGCTTACTTTCTTCTACTTCTCATGTATTGTTTGCTAGGTTGTATGAGAAGTCTTCACTCAGATCTCTTTCCTTTTCGTTCTCAGGTACAATCTGCACTTGATCCTGCTATTCCTTAATGTAAGAAAGATAAGGTAAGTATTTATTTCTGTATTCCTAATTTATGTATTATTTGGGTTTCTCTTTCTTTCTATTAACTCACTGTTAAGAGACTGGAGTGGGCCTTGAACTGGGGTTTCTGTAGTAGGATGACTGGTTTTCTCTTTTAATTAGTTTTTTAAACAATGCTTCAGAACTTAGGTTAAATGTTAAAAGGAAGCGTTCCTTTTATTCAGGCCTTTGGTTTTAATGTTTGCTGGAAGCACTGCCATACGTGAGGAGAACATTACTGGAGTTCTTTAACACATGGCATGAGAAAGAAACATGCCGGGCCTTTGACCCTGACTTCACCTTTAATTAATTCTCAGAAGAGTGAACAAGTTTCAGTCTAAGAAGACACTGCGTGTTGAAAGGTCACGCCTGCGTCTGACAGATTCTGGAACAGCTGAAAAAGACAGCTGATTCAAAAAGCTTTTTATTTAATCTTCTCAGCTAAGGAAAGCAATTACTGAAAAAGTATTTCCAGTTTTCAAACGAAGGAAAATATATTCTGACTTGTTTCCTTTTTTTCTCTTTAAATAGAAATTTACCTCTGACACAATAACCTTTTCTCACAGAATGTTTTATATTAGCTACAAGTTTAACACTAACCTGATTAGTGAGGGAATGTAGTTCCGACTGAAGCTAACCCCGATTTTATCGCAACTACCCTAACTGACTTCCACGACGCTGGGAAAACAGGTGCTCTTCAAATTATTTCTTCAGTGAAGTGCACAGTGGAATGTTGAAGCACACTTCACCTGATGTCATGAAGCCTAAAAGACTAGATCTGCTAACAGTGGTGTGCTGTCGCAGTATGTGCATGTTGGCAGCCATCTTGGAGTTCCATCGGTGCCAACAAGCACTCCAGCTTGAGGGATTATCTGACTTTTGGTAAGTTTGTAGGGGGAAAATGGTAGCCAGCATACAGTTAGAAGGAGGAAACCTCCCGTGAGTCCTGACAGTAACTCAGGCCAATGGGTAGCACTTTTCCGCCCCATGGCCCTAGTAACCCTGGAATGGGGAGGGCATAACCCAGACAAGGGTCATAGCTAGTCCCCAGATGCCCATTGACTGCATTCTGGGCAATGAGTTGCCATGGGTTGGTGAAGAGCTGAGAAGGGCGGTCACCCAGGGCGCCCTGAAAACTCCGGCATCTGTGTGTATCACTCCCAAATGGAGGGAGAGGCCCATATGGAGGGGGAGGAAATGCTCACCCTGACCCCTGTTTAGCCTCAGGGAACAGACCCTGGGCTGAGTGGCTAGTCTCAGGCTACCACCCCAAAACTGGTGGGAAGGAGAGTGGAGGTAGGGTACCTAACACCCAGGGCAGTTGCCCCCCATTCTGAGAAACCTCAGAGGTCAGAGCACCCTGGCTCTTTACACAGACAGCTGTCATTGGCCTCTGCTGGTTACTGTCCTTATGGGCAGAATTCTCCTTGGGATGGGGACAGAAGTCAAGGAACAGAATTGCCTATATAATTTTGTTGGCCATGGTGAATCAGTGAACATGTTAAGGTTAGGAGCTTCACAGAAGGGGCCCACAGGTGAGGAGAAGGGTTCCCCATGGGTTAGTCCACTGGCTTAGGAGAGTGTTGATAGAGAGATCCAACTGAGTTCCAAAGGGCGTAAAACTTACATTTGCCTCTGCAGTAGGGGTCTATTGTTCATGTTCAATCGCCTAAGCAGGGAAGCCCATCAAGGTATTGATTAGGGTAGCCTGGCTTTAGGCTGGAAGGGGGTCATGTTGGACCTGGCCATCTCTGCAGGGTCACCCCCAAACATTTTGCCTCCACCCCTCCTGTTTTCCTAACCCCGTTTGGTGGCTTTTAGGACTCTGTACACTTTACCATTGCTAACCAGTGTTAAAGTGCTTGTGCTCACTCCCTAAATAATGGTAACATTGTCTTACACCTGATTGGCATATTTAATTTACTGAAAAGTCCCTAGTAAAGTGGTATAACATATACCCAGGGCTGGTAAATTTAATGCTACTAAGTGGGCCTGCAACATTTATTATGCCACCCACTTCGATTATCCCTGAAAACGTGTCTCAGGCCAGCTATTGCAGGTTGTATGCAGTTTTACATTGCTATTTTGACCTGGCAAAATGAACCTTTTGCCAGGCCTAAACCTTCCTTTTTAGTACATATAAGCCACTTCAGGGGTAGGCCCTATACAGCCCATATGGCAGTGTGAATTGTATTTAAAAAGTTGGGCATGTACTCTTAAGTTTTACATGTCCTGGTAGTGAAAAACTCTCAAATTTGTTTTTCACTATTGCAAGGCCTACCTCTCCCATAGGATAACATTGGGTTATCTTATTACATTTAATAAGTGACAACTTTTGTTTGGGAGCTGGTAATGTGAGAAATGGGGATGTTGGTTGACTGGGGTGTAAGCCCTGATCAAGCAGTAACTACAACCCTTGTCAAGGTGAGGCACAAGCCAACCTAAATTAACCTGTGCTCAACCCTCTGGTAGGTTGGCACAGAGCAGTCAGACAATGTGTAAAGTATTTGTGCAACACTTCAAACAGTAGTAAAGTAAAAACACCACACACAAAAAGATTCCACACCAATTTAGAAAAATAACATTTTCTTTTATAAATAGAACAAGACCAAAACGACAAACTTCCGATTAGTAGAACCGTAGATATTCAATATTTAAGATTTCAATGAAAATAGCGCCAAAAAGCACAAAGTGCCAACTGTGTATATCTGGTCACGCCAGACCGGGACAAAGTCACAAGTTAAGGGTGACTGCGATGGAACGTGGGCCGGCTACAGGGACTAAGTTAGGCCCACTGAACAAAGTATCTTAGATCATGGTTTATGGAGCATTACGAGGATCCGTGTTGAAGATGTATTGCGCAGCCGAAGTGATGCCTTGGTTCATAGATGCAGCAATGCTGCGATGTGAGGGCCTGTGTCATTGTCGAGGATCCAGTCGACGGGGCTTGCGATGCGAAGACCGATGGCGAAGTTACAGCACGCAGTCAGGGTGAAGCATCAGTTCTGAAAAACTGTGAGGCTATGATGCGAAGTACATCATCATCGTCGAGGCTGCTGTTCAGGGGCGTAACACAGGCCCCGCAGCCCCCGTGGTGCGGGGGGCCCCCAAGCTCCAGGGGGCCCCCTCAAGTTTCATTACGCCACTGTGTGTGTATGCATCAAAAGAGCAGTAGTTAACTAACGACATAATATTTCACAGACAAATCTGTTTTGTACGTTTCAGGTTAATTTACCTGCCTCTTAAAGTTGTTGTCTTGAAACTAACTTTGTGTTTTATTTTACAAATGAATCACTCGTCGACTTTAGAAAACTTTCATTGATGGAGTGCACACTGCTCAGAAAACCAACTTTATGAATCAGCGCCATTAAACTCTGCTAATCGGAATTCATAAGTATAATTTGCTGGTGGCAGTGGACAAGACCTCTAATGACCACAGTAATTAATCCACATTGGACGCTGCTGCTCAGCTTCAGCAAACTGCTGCTTTTGTGACATTTTTAACGCTGATTTCTGGCGTGCCTTTCAGATTTTATCGGTAATTCTGGGAAAGTAATATTGGTATATAAAGAAATAATGCTAAGAGAAAGCTGTGCACCTCTCCTCTATGGGAAACCATGTGTCCATAAGTCATGTATGTGACTCTGGATCCGTGCATACCTGCCCCCCTCTGGCCAAAATAGCAAACTTCACATAGGCCCGGATTACATGTGAGGCACAAAGATTTGTGAAGGTGCGAAATTGTCTTTAAATATTCTTATCAATAAATATGTTGTTTATTTAGCACTAGTGCCCCATATAAACGAAGCCCCATCCCACATAGGCAGGTACTTCAAATTAAATCACATTACTGACGCCATTGGAGTAAGAAGAAAATACTTTTAATTATAGCATTATGTCATCGCACCTACAATTAGTCTGAATTCTTTTTTGTCTAACAAAAAAATCTTTAATAAGTGTTTTACAGTTTACATATGTTTACATACACAATCTTAAACTCTGCACTTGTTTATATATTTAAGTAAATTAGCTCATGCAACATGTATATCAGCATTGGTTATTTATTTATGTGAGGTTTTCTTTAGCACATAGAAAGCGTCATAGCGCTTTGCATAGTCTTCACATATTGAAGAAGAAACAAGCACATTTTTAACAGCAAGATATCACAACAATAATTATAATAACTTATTTAAAAAGAAATGGGTGCTTATCAATTACTGGAGGTAGGTTAGTTGGGAAAAGGATGATAGGTCTAAAATTTGAGAAAGCCCTTAATGGATCATGGGGAAATATTTTTTGAATGTGTTTCCTTCAGTAACACAGACTCTGGCTCCGATTACTAACGCTTTGCAGCAGGTTTGTAAATCTGATGCAAAGTGTTATGCTGGGATGTACTATCCAGCACAAATGAAGATTTTCATTGGATGGTTTCCCGAAATAAGGTAAAGTTGTGTATGCGCAGGTTTGCGTTACTTTGCATCAAGGGTGCGTACCATGTTCCCATGCAACCACCCTTGGGGTTTTCCCATGTTTTTATGCACCCACCCATGGTTTTTTCCTGTGTGTCTATGCACCCACCCATGGGATTTCCCATGTTCCATTGCACCCACCAATGGGTTTTTCCCATGTTTCCATGCACCCACCCATGCGTTTTGATGGAAATCCCTATCTACCAACATCCATGAATAGTGATTTGTGCCAGGTGTAGTGATTTTATCATTTCTCCTCTTCTACATTGCATGCGTGCTGTGTTGTACAGCACACATACAAATCAGGAAAAGGGCTAAAGGATAGTTACAGGACAGCTTTTGTACTGAAAGAGCCCAATTCCAGTACAAACACTTTTCCTTACAGTACGCACACACCCTTGCACTATGGCGCTATGGTGTGTGCGCTGGCATATGACAGCCTAAAGTGTGCCAGCTCAGGGAGAGAGGAGAACTGCACTACATCTAAGTAGATATTGCGCTGTTCTGCTCTCTCACTTTCACACAACGAAGTGCAGCATTCAGGTGCTGCACTGCGTTGCATGGATTTTCCTTAAATCTGTACTCCTGTGTTTATAAGGGAATGGAAACTCCCTGAGATTTTCAATTTATTTGAAATATTACTTTTGTGCTGCAGTGTAACTCTCCATGTGCACAATTAACAAAAAAGTCGACATTTGAATGCAGTTCGGTTATTTGTACTGTAGCTCTTATTATGAATTAATGAACAGAAAACTCCAGACTGCAATTTTTCTGTAAGTTGCTTAGAATGTCTATCTGGTACTATTCTGTAATTATATTTTTATTTAAAATGTTCCCCTGAAGCTTTCTGATCCTCCTGTAAAGTCTCTGTTGGAGAATCATTTGTAGATATGGCTTGGCAGTAGAGTGGTCTACAAGAGGTTTTGTTATCAATTTCTTAAAATATACATATAGTGGGCTTTGGCCCCATCCAGAAGTGTTGTACATCTTTTTGCCTTCCAGGAGGAGCTTTCATTGAAATGCATAAGGGACTACTTTAAATCCGAAAAGTGCAGCCAGTCATCACGCTGTTTGCCACATTCTATTATTTAGTTCCTATAAGCATTCTATAGAGAAAGCAGCAATATTTTTGCTACTTTTTCCAGGCACTGGAAAAGGCCATAGGGCAGGCTCTAATACGATAAACATAATTTGTGCATGCACCGTGTGTAAACAGCATTTGTGAATGCATGTGTTGCATGTGTTGGCATATTAAAACCAGACCGATTGACTTTACCAGTGTTTGTCAAGTGAATGGCCGATTCTATTTTTCAGTTCTCCTTTCCGGGGATAAACATTGTTACTCCTCAAGTATCTTAAAATCTTGCATTTCCTATTTCTTCAGAATCCACTGTTAGAAACCTGTCCATGTTTGTGGGAGATTATAAATGTAGCTGGTGTGCTGCAGTGCAGCAGGTATTTGCAAAAGAGTCCTTATGTTAAAGCTATTGCTCAAACTAGGCTTGTCATCTGCAAGTGCCCGCTTGGACTGCCGGTGGATGCCGACATCTATGGTAAGTGCCCTGCCGGAGCCTACCAGTACCACATCTCTGCTCTAGAAGACCTCCTACTAACAAGACTAGACAAAGGCTATTAAAATGTGTAGTAGAATGAGCATGAGTACATTTTTTTGTAGCACAGCATTTTAACAAAATGACACACACTAGCCGTACCAACTTACACCCAATATAATTCAGGATGCGCTCCAGCAGGACATGGAAACAAAGGGGCACATTCTAAATATCGAGTTGGGAATATTGTGGGATTTTAGTACTGTAGACAGGATATTGAGGGACAAATTTTCAAAAGGTAAATATTTATAGATTTTCTGTACCTAACTCCACATTTATGTACCTTGTTGACATATATATCTTCAAGGCACGTAGAAGTGGCCATTTTACTGATTAAAGACCAATACATAAAAGACCTATGCAAAAGCAGTTTTACTGACAGCAAACCTTGCCGAAGGACATAAGTGCGCTTCACCAAAGACACAGGCCATGCTCCATTTTTTGGCACAAGGAGATTTTCTGAGATTGAAAACTGCTTCCTAGTGTTGCATGAATAGCAGCTATACCCACTAGGCAACATTGCCTTCAACATTCACCCTCCCCATCAGACGTCAATGCGATTAGTGAACTTAAAGGGAAGTCTGTTGTAATGCCCACCCTATATATGGCCTAGCAATTTATCTCATTCTCTTTGCTGTCTTGCTTAGTCAAAATTAAAAACGTTGTTTATGCCTCACCACTTTCTAAATCCACCAGCCGCCACTGCCTGATTGAGTCCGGAGGGGGCCCCTCCATGTACCTTGCAGGGGGGCCCCCTCTAGTTTCGTTACGCCACTGCTGCTGTTGCAAGTCTTTGCAACGGCTCCAATCCACGCAGCAGCAGCGATGCATTGGTTCTGCTCGGGTTTGCACCTCACAGCAGAGAAGTCATGCCGCTTCCGCTGGATCCACAGAGGTTGATAAGCGCCTTTAGGCCCACTACTAAGGGTCCAGGACTGGGGTCGGACCACTTTGCAGTTCAGACTCACAGATGGCAGAGTCCAGGTGCAGATGCAAGGTTTCTGGAAGTATGTGATGACCCTGAGGCTTCAGACTAGGAGGCTAGCCAACTAGCGCTTGGAGACCCTCTGGGTTCAAGAGATGCAGGTCCAGTTCTTCTCACCCAGGCAAGAGGGCAGCAGACAGCAGGACAGCACAGCGCAGCACAGCAGGACAGCAGTTCCTTCAGAGTAGTAGTGCAGCAGAGTGGCAGTCCTTCCAGCAGCACAGCTTGTTCCTGGCAGAGTATTGACAGGTCCAGAAGTGTAGTGAAGTGGTGGTGCCTGAGGTCCAGTATTTATACATAGTTGTGCTTTTGAAGTGAGGAGAAGCTTCTAGAGGCTTGCCTTTGTAGTGCACAGGTGCCCTGCCTTCCTGGCCCTGGCTCCAGACTAAGTACAGGGGGTATGCAGCCTTTCGTGTGAAGAGGAGTGGTGCTGGACTCAGCTCCTCCCTCCCATCCTGCCAGTGAGGGCCCTTCCAGTCACACCTAAGCTCCTCATTGTGTGTGGCTGTCTAGGAGCAATACACAAAGCCAAACTGTCATCCACAACCGGTAATGTGACTCAGAGACAGACTGCAGGCACCAAATGGCTAAGGCAAGAAATTGCCAACTTTCTATAAATGATTTTTCAAAATTGTAATTTAAATCCCACTTCACCATAAGTTAGGATTTTAAATTGCGAATCTTGTTCCCATTTGGAAATTACACTTAATAAATGTAATAAGGCAATTCCAATGTAAGATAGGCTTGCAGTAGTGAAAACGTATTTTAAGAGTCTTTCACTGCCAGGACATGTAAAACTTAAAAGTAAATGTCCAACTTTTTAAATACACGGCACCCTGCCAATGGCGCTGCTCAGGACCTACCTTAGGTGTGACTTATATGTATTAAAAAGGAAGGTTTGGGCCTGGCAAAAGGTTTATTTTTATAAGTCGAAATGGCAGTTGAAAACTGCACACACACTGGCCTCAATGGCAGGCCTGAGACATGCTTAAAGTTCTACTTAAGTGAGTGTGTGGCACAACCAGTGCTGCAGGCTCACTAGTAGCATTTATTTAACAGGCCCTTGTCACAGGAAGTGCTACTTTGCAAGGGACTAAAAAGTAAATTAAATGAGCCAATTGGGTATAACCCAATTCAACCTATGTTAAGGAAGTAGCACAATCACTTTAGCATGGTTAGCAGTTGTAAAGTGTGCAGAGTCCTAAGGCCAGCAAAAACAGGAGGTCTGAGGCAAGAAGTTTGGAGACAATCATGCCAAGGATGCCAGGTCTAACAGGTACGAAGGTCATGCTTGTTATCTGAGGAATTGTCATTTTAAACCCTCTTTAATGTTAAAGTTGGATTTTAAGTTACAATTCTAAAAATTCCACTTTTTGAAAGTAAGCATTTTCTTGTCCATTTGGTGCCTTCAGCCTGTTTCATGAGTGACATGACTAGGTGTGGTTGGCAGTTGGCCTTTCTGTATTCCTCCCAGACAGTATTACAATAAAGGGTCTAAGAGTTGTCAGAATGGGCATCCTGACTTGAAAGGGGTGGAGTTGTCACCTACCACACTTGCACTTCAAAGGCACTGGCCGAGCATATGCCCCAAAAACTTCACAATAGCCTATTGTGCCCCCCGAGAGACTGGTACCGGGGCAGGGAAGCAGGAAATTCCAAACACTTCTGTAAGGGGAAAACCCTAGAAGCTTCTCTCACTTCTAAGAGGGCACCAGGTATAAACATAGGACCTTCAGACCTACTCTTCAGTACACTCCTGGACCTGTGGATACTAAAGAAGAAAGACTGTCCTGCTGCCACAGGACTACCCTGCTGCTTGAGGCCTGCCCTGCTGTTGGAGAAGGAAAACTGGACCTGCACCTTTATCCCAGGCTGCAGTGATTTGAAGGGTCAGCTGACTGACCTCCTGTTCTGAGCTCTAGAGACATGATAAGCTCCAAAATTCCTCTGTTGCTAGTCAAGCTGCACTGGACCTTCTTGGACCTTCGACTCGATCTGCCTGAGCCCTGCTGGCCTCTGCTGGTCCTACCTTGTGCCCGTGTCCGGCCTGTGTTCCATCTCGGTCGGCCTTAACTTGTGACTTTCACCCAGTCTTGCACGACTAGATAAACGTGAGTACTATACTCACGTTAAATCTTTAAAATTGTGCATCTCCGGTTCTACTTATTGGATTTTTGTTATTTTGGTGTCAAATAATTAATTAAAATTCAGTCTATTTTTCTAAATTGGTGTGGGATTTTTCTTGTGGCATGTTTTCACTTAACTGCTGTTTGCGTGCTACATAAATATTTTTCACATTGCTCTAAGTTAAGCACTGGTTAATTTACTGACTTTTTATAGTTTACCTTGACAAGGATTGTGGCTGTTGCTTGAGAAGGGCTCACACCCCCTTCAACCAACAAACAAATTTCTCACAGACTCCAATGCATACATTTTGCACATACAGGATCACCAGTAAGTAGAAAGTCCTGCATATATTATTTTGATGAAAATGTGCAATGGCACGCGTGAGGTTTTGTTTTCTTCACCGGGGAAATATTTTTCCATGGACACATCTCTTCCCCTACATTTCCATCAAATATGTGAGTGTTATCTTCCTGTTACCGCCCAGCTTTAGACATTTTTGTTTTGTTCCAGGATTGGAAGCTACCTGCAAAGAGTAAGTGAATACCCACCAGCCTGCAAGTGGGTGCTTTTCCCAAATTCTTGCTGGTTGCCCCTCCCAGGAACACCATGTATCATATCTCTAAATCCAAACTGGTGCAATCTGTGAATCAAGTTTGAGAATTTATGCTCACTAATTGCATAGTTTACTCCGCTAAGGTCAATTTAGGTGAATAAAATGCTTTGTTTATCGGGCCCTCAGTGCTCAAGTGAACTTTTTAGTCTCTAGGTATTCCAAAAACGTGTGTACAGACTAGTTCTTTCTCAGGTGATGTTCTTCCATTATCTTCCATTATAAATCTCAATTCATGATTACATATAAGCTACTGAAAGGTGCCTATTTACTTAACAAAGGCTAGAAGTCTGGATTGTTTCACATTGCCTTTTTGGATCAAGGACTTTATTAATGTGTTTATTCATGCTCTTTACAGGTAGCCGCAATAGACATTCACAGAATGGCGAGGGCCCCTTCCCAGTTGTGAAAGAGCAGTGATGTGTCTAAGTTAATAATTCATCATACAATATAGGCCAGTAGCTCCCTGGGGCACCTTGCCAAAGTGTAATACACCTGGTGAGTCACACACCCTTGCCTATTGCATTATCCTTTAATCCATCCAAAAGCAATGACTGATGAATGTTGACATCCTAGTTGACTACTCAGCAGTTTAATTGTCAGTAGGAAAAAAAAAAAAAACGATATATCACTTCTGTGACTATGCAAACACATGACAGACATCTCAATGCCCACTGAAGTTAAATATGTTATCCCTCTTTCACAAGGGAAAACAAAGAACAAACCACTAGTTATTCATGTGTCTTACTCGTCAGCAAACATTTATTTAGGTCCACACCTATTAGAACTGTTGTTGTGTATCCTTGCATATGAAATTAGCAACTCTGGTGATGCACGAACCTGTTAGTGCACTTGCGTGTCCATTAAAAAAATAAACACTGTCAATAAAATATGTTTAACAAAATCATGGTGTTGTACAAGGGCAAGAACATTAAATGATGAAGGACGAAAAACAGCAGCACAAGTTCATGATGTTTGTCATGTGTTTTTCTGCATGGCCCATTGTAGTTTTCCCTATGTTAGCCTAATTGTGAACATTGTAGGCCACATTTTCTTTTGCAAACGTTATTATATAAACACGCTTGCTTTTGTGCCACATTGTACTTTCACACGGAACATGCATATGTTTTCGTGGTCTGTTCTTTTCCTGGGATTTAGTCTGAACACCACAGACAAGGTCAAACAACAATGCCCCTTATTCTCTCTTGTCAGGCACTAGTATATGCAAAAAATACCCAGCATGACGAGATGAGTTTCTTATGTTTAACAAGGGAAGAGAGGTAACATTTAATGCATCATTAAATGTCTGTCCCATTTAAAGCTCCACAAAAATGCCCCTGGGGCTATATTATGTAAAATTGTGCATTATCCTTGTATGTGCTGAGCACAGGTGTGCCCATGGCCAGCAAGAACAGTGTTTCATATTACATTTTAAAGCAGTATCTCCAGTAAAGGCATAAACTTGCACCTACATGGGGGACAGCATACCATTGAAAGATGATATGAAACTAGAGCAGTACTTTTAGAGGGGGATATGAAACCCTCTTCTGTGACTGCACATGCCTAAGGGAGAAGGCCCACTGTGCTCCTGAGACTCCTGTGACCCTCTCCCAAAGGGCACTGTCAGAGGGTTCATTGACTTGTGGCACTTCTTATATGGAGCATGATCAGTGCGTATCCTGACCGACTGATTTTCCGTGGTTTTGCATCTCTAATAAGGCATGGGTGCAGAGGCACGGGAGCGGGGGTAAAGGTGTTCCCTAATTTGCATGGGGCTCTCCCCAAATCCAATAAGGAAACACCCCTTAGAGATAGATGCGCAGGTACAAACTTTGCAATAGCATGATCCATGAAAGGGCCTCACAAGTGTCGATAGCTTCATCTGTAATACTAAAGTGCCTCGAAGGTGCAAAAAACAGAGGCAAACGCCCTGGAGATCCTTTTATTGTTCAACGATTTCCAAAAAAGGCACTTTAGATGACTGGCTGTGCAGATGGTATAGCTTTGTCAGCACCTCAGGCCCCTCACAGAAACAGGGGCTATATAATGATCACCCTGCTTTAATGGGACCATTGGGCAATTCACTTACAAGGTGCTGCGTCTTTGGGCAGCGGGCGGATCCTACATGCTCCACTGCTAGTGTGACGCGTGACACCCCTCCTCTGTCCCACATCGTTTTGCGTCGCATCCGCTTCCGCCAAAGCGGAGTAACGGAGATGTGGGCCACAGCACAGTACAATGGCGTTTACGGTGCCGAGTTGATCAGAGCGGCTGCAGGAGGCAAATTAAATTGCGGCGGTGTGCTCTTCTCATTGGCAGCGGCCGCGCAAGTGTATTTACGGCACTGGGAGAGGTTTTTGCTTTGGTAGAGGGAGGCTGACGTGGCTTCTCCAGGAAGCCTCCAAGTTAAAGGAATGGCCTTAAAAAGGAAGCAGGCCACTGCAAGACATCACAAGGGGAGAACCACCAGGTTTCACACCAGGGCAGTGGTTCCCAAACTGTGCACCATGGCTCCCTGGGGAGCCGTGAAACCTAGCCAGGGGAGCTGCGCACCAAGCACTTTAGTGCATTTAATGTTGAAGAGTCTGTTGGCTTCAGTTAAACTAATTAGACTCAAATGCATGATGTCGATGATTTGTAAGTGACATGCCTAAAGCTGTAAATGTAGTTCTTAATTGATGGCATGTCGAGGGAGATGACCCTCATATTTTACTGGATACCCTCGTTCCAACACTCCCAAAGTAAGCAGAAGATGCCGTATTTATTTTGTTGCACTCGTTAATAATTTCGTTTTTTTCCAAATGCATTTTACACCAATGCAAGTTATCATGAAAGTACAGATGTCCTGTATATTAAACACACTAAGGGGCCGATTCCGATCTCGGCCGGTAGGGCTCCGAATCGGATTCGGCATAACCGGATCCGATTCGGAGCCCTATTTCCCGACCGATTAGTACGCGAGTCCGGACGAGCGAGTACGATGCGAAATCGCCGACCGACTCGTTCGGGCGTCCCAACCGCTCCGACCGACTCGTTCCCGGGTCTAACCGCACCGACCGACTCGCTCGGACACGACTCGCACCGCGCAATGGAGACGTTCCCCGGCCGGGTAAGTACGATGCGCGCCGCGAGCAGTCCGACCGACACGCGCCGTCCGGCTCGAAAGAGCAGTCGGAGCCGTACTTCGGGGGTCCGTGTCGGACCCCCCTGTATGCGTAGCCGCGTGAGTCGCACACAGGGGGGACCCATGGGTCCCCCCTACCTGTGCGTGTACGGCGCGAGTCGCTCGCCGCGCACCCACTGTAGGGGGCGCCCTTGTTCGTCTCTCGCACCCATTGGAGGCAATGGGAGCCCGCGTACGCGTTGTACGACCGGCTCCCATTGACTTCATGGGAGTCCGACCGACTCGAGTACGATAGCATACGGACGCATCGTACTCGTTCGGTCGGGCTGCACGGGTCCGATTCGGTCGGAAATCTCTCCGGGTCCGGCTCGGTCGGAGAGATTTCCGGCCCGAATCGGAATCGGCCCCTAAGTATTATTAAGTATTGACATTTGTACTTGAATCATAGGTACTTCTAGTACACATTTCTTTCAGTACACAAACATTTCCAGACAGGCCTGCTCTCTCCTTGAGTACAGGGAAGTAAAACACCATATACAGCATAACATTTGGAAGCAGGAAAAAGGGACGTTTAAAAAAATATCTGAGGAATTTATTTTACTTGCATTGATTTGGAGGCAATTTTAAGGAGGAAACAGCAAAAATAAAACTCTATGTGTTAAAAAAATCATGAGTCACCCTGCTGAGACAGGTGTGTTGGCACGTATGACATAGGTAGGAATGGAAGTGCATGCAAATATTCTTCAAGCGCACAAACACTTTGGCAATGGGGCCTACATGCATAGGGGTGCTATCTAGCACTGTAAGTGGGATAAAAAAGTTTGAAAGGGTACTCTAAAAAAGGCATAGGCAAAGAAGTGTAACTAGGAATATTTTATTAGAGGCGCCCCCTTAGTAATACGAAACACCCTGCGTATATGATTATAATACATTCATCAGCTTCATGCCAATTATTTTCAGAGAGAAAAATGCAAGTACTCCAGAGGCCGGGCTTACATCCACCCCACCCTTCAAAAAAAGTAACAGTGGGGAGCCACGGGCAATGGCCAATGGGTCAAAGGAGCCTCGGGTCGAAAACATTTGGGAACCACTGCACCAGGGGTAAGTGCTTGGCTGAGAATAGCCATTTGCATAGGTTTACCTGGTAGTGGGTTGCTGGTTTAGTTTCTCCCCTAATTTGAATCTTGATATTGGTATCACCATGGGGAAGCATATGAAAGGGGCCAGTTTGATGGGGAATATGGAAGTTGCCTCGGCCTTAAAAACATGGACAGCCCAACAAAATAAATCAGCATCTGCAGCAGCAAGACCTGAGTACTGTTTGCAGCTTCTTCAAGGGTCAGTGCTAGCATCAAGTCCTTTGAGCTCAGAGGAGGACTTATTGGTAACGGGAAAAGAAGCTGGGCCAGCCCTGATTAGTATCCCTCAAGAGTTGGTGATAGTAGATGGCCCCCCCGGGGTGGCTTTGCTTACACAAGTGAAAACACTGAATCAAAGTATAGAGAACAGCAGGGCATCAGAGTACAAAGAAAATGAGGGATTCGAAAAGAAGAAAGAAGTTAAAAAAAATCCCCTGCAGGTTGATATTGATAATGCGAGTGCTGCTTCGACCCCAGGTAAAACGAAGGAGTACCCACTTTTCTCAAAAGGGAAAGTAATGCTGGTGGGGCTACAGGGGCCTCTCCCACATATCTAGGTAGGACTCCCAACAACTTCACAGACTTCCACCGCACAATTTCAGGACAGTGACACTCAGCAACTCCAACATTCTCAATCTCAAATTCCATTGGAAATACAGTCCTTTTGTCTAGCCACTGTCTCAGATACGCTCCTGTAAGATCAGCTCCAGTCTCAGGCCCTGGAGACAGATCAGTTGTCCAAAGAGCAGCAAAGCAAGAGGGTTGTTGCACAGTGGACATAAAGACAATGCTGAATGCTACTCTCGATGAAATCAGAGAGTTAAAAGCAGACCCAGCAATTGAAATAGCTTCTCTGCACTAACACCTATCTAAAACCGGAGAAGCAATGGGTAACTTTCCCGCACGAATGCAGGAGGCAGAATCAAGAATCTCGCAGCTTGAAGATCAACTCAACGTAATTCCGGAAAAGTTAATCTAGTTAGTAAGCAAAAATCTTCATTAGAAAAGAAAAATGCTGAGTTGGAAAATCGCTCTTGTAGCTCTAATCTACAGCCGGTAGGAGTCCCAGAGGGCTGTGAAGGTCTGCAGGTCGATTGATTTATTAAGAGGAACGCTTTACCTGATTATTCAGGGACTTTGACAATTACACGGGTGCATAGGGTCCCAGCTCAACCATTCCCTAATACTTAAACAGGTAAGTACAAAAATATCGAAACAAAAATATCGATGTCAAAAATATAGTTGCACAAAATATCGATTTTTATATATATATATAAAATAATAAACATTAAATATGTTAAATAATGAAATTAATGTAAAAAAATAAAGTAGATTTAATATACATTTTAACAAATATAACAAATAAACTTAATTAAAAAAATTAAACACACATACATAATTAAAATATATATTTACTTTAAAACAATTAATAAACTATTTATTTTATAATGGTAAAATTATATAAAAATTTACAAATATATATATATATATAAATATTTAAATCCACGAAAAAGGGTCATTCCGGGAACGAGCCCGTTGTTAGGTGGTGCGTGCTGCCGGTAAGCCCAAAACCGGCATTTAATAATCCAAAAGTTTTCCCAAATAAACGCACTCTCAAAGTCTTGGATGCCAAGCAGGAAGCTCTTTATTGCTCGTTACGCGTTTCGACAATTACTGTCTTGATCACACGAGACGAGAATTGTCGAAATGCGTTTATTTGGGAAAACTTTTGAATATATATAAATATATATATGTGTACCAATAACATAAAAGCTATTAAAAAAAACATTCTATTATAAATTAGAACATTAAACTATTTAAAAATCTTTAAACTTACATTTCCTACTCCAGTGAGTGCAACAGTAGGGAAAGTGTTGGATAGCAGAGGGGTAAAAATTACTATTCCCACTCCAGTGAGTGCAACAGTAGGGAAAGTGTTGGATAGCGGAGGGGTAAAAATTACTATTCCTACTCCAGTGAGTGTAACAGTAGGGAAAGTGTTGGCTAGCGTAGGAGTAAAAATTATCATTCCCACTCCAGTGAGTGAAATAGTAGGGAAAGTGTTGGCTAGCGGAGAGGTGAAAATTACTATTCCCACTCCAGTGAGTGTAACAGTAGGGAAAGTGTTGGATAGTGGAGGGGTAAAAATTACTATTCCCACTTCAGTGAGTGCAACAGTAGGGAAAGTGTTGGATAGTGGCGAGATAAAATTGACTATTCCTACTCCAATCAGTGCAACAGTAGGGAAAGTGTTGGATTGTGGAGGGTTAAAAATAAATATTCCCACTCCAATAACATAAAAGCTATTAAAAAAACCATTCTATTATAAATTAGAACATTAAACTATTTAAAAATCTTTAAACTTACATTTCCTACTCCAGTGAGTGCAACAGTAGGGAAAGTGTTGGATAGCGGAGGGGTAAAAATTACTATTCCCACTCCAGTGAGTGCAACAGTAGGGAAAGTGTTGGATAGCGTAGGGGTAAAAATTACTATTCCCACTCCAATGAGTGCAATAGTAGGGAAAGTGTTGGATAGCGCAGGCGTAAAAATTACTATTCCCACTCCAGTCAGTTCAAAATTAAAAACAAACAAAATATTAACAACAAAAATATTTGAAAAAATAAATAAATAAAAAAACATAAATATGTTACAAATTAAAATACAGATATTTAATATTAATTTAAAAATATATATTATATGGTTAAACACATATGATGACTACCTACAATTATTATATTAAATAAAATAAAAATAATTTTCAAACAAATAAATATTTTTAATTTGAAATAATTTAAAAACAAAAACATTAATTATTACATAAATTTAGTTTTTTAATTTCCTATTCTATATCACCACACAATTCACAACCCACATCTAATTTTTAAAAAATGTAATTCCATAATTAACATAATTAATTACCAATTAAAGAAATATTATTAATAAAAAACAAATTAAAACTCATAAAAACGAATTAACTTCCCACACTTTACCCCTATAATCCCCACAACCCACAGCTAAAATTAAACTGTAAAAATTAATTACACAATTAAAACTTATTGACAATTAAAAACTAATAGTATTTAACAACTAATTATAAAGTAAGTAAAATGAATTTACTCCCCACCCTTTACCCCTATGAAAGGAAAACCCACACACAAAAAATATAAACAATTACCCTAATGAAATGTCAATTAATTAATTAATATTAACGACCAACTAATTATTAATTAATTAAACATAAATTAATTCCCACCCTTTACCCCTATAAACCCCACAACCCACACCTGAAATTAATTACACAATTTCCATAATTAATTACTAATTAATTAATTAATATTAATTAATAACTAATTAATAATTAATTACAAATAAATTACTTCCCACCCTTTACCCTATAAACTCCACAACCCGCATCTAAAGTTTTTTACACAATTACCATAATTAATGACTCAATTAATTAATTAATATTAATTAACAACCAATTAATAATTAATTAGAAATAAATTACTCCCCACAATTAACACTATAAAATCTCAATTAAATAAATATTAGTAAATAAAAAATAATCATTCATTTATTATAGTTAAATTACTTCCCACCCTATTCCCATGTAAACCCATAATCCCTACGGAATTAAAAAGCGCAAAATTAAATTAAAATAAAATTGATAACTACCAAAAATGTAACACATATATTAAAAAACATAAACAATACTTATAAAAAAAAAACATACATCACATACATTTACAATATAAACTAAGGGGCACATTACGATACCCGGCGTAAAAAAATCCGCCAGGCATGGAAGCGGCAAAAATCCGCCCGCACACACCGCCTGAACACCGACCACGCCATTATGAGTACACAAACTGAAAACCGCCATCGGCGGAAAAATCATACAAAATACCGCCCGCCATCGTCCGAGTCGGAGTCAAACCGCCCGCCACGGACGGAAACACGCACGACAACACAAAACCGCCCGCCCTCACGGCCGACACACCGCACGTGAAATTACGATCGCACCGCCATGAGCGCGGAAAAACAACAAAAATACCGCCCGCCAGCGCAAACAACGCCGATGAGAATCGACACGGCAGAAGCCATGGCGCCCACGTACCTGCACAGAAACCATCCGCACACAAAACCAATAGCACACAACATGGCCAACAAGTCCACACAGCAAGGCACGCACAAATACACAAGCACAGTACACATCCCGAAAACACCCCCGGACAAACAAAAAATACAAAGGCCAGAACCCCAGACACAACACACCTGAAAACAACAGACCATGAGGACACACCCACATAGGTGAGTACAAAAGCAGCACTCCCACAGACCACAACCCCTTGCTACATTGCAAACCAGAGAGGAGAGGAGAGGACACAGTGACACAGCAAGGACAGCAGCACACCACAGAAACGCACACATCACAACCACCACCACCACCACCACCAAACACCGGCACCACAAACCCCTGCACATTACACAACACACACCGCACCAGCACCACAAACACCATGGCACCACAAAGGATGCCCAAGTTCACGCCCATGGAGCTGACGGTCATGGTCGACGAGATCATCAAGGTGTACCCACAAATCTATGGGAACATGGTCCAGCACACACCACTAGCCACCAGAAACAGAATGTGGACCCGGATCGTAGACCAGGTCAATGCAGTCGGGACCCTGCCCAGGAACAGAACCGAGATAAACAAACGTTGGAATGACGTAAAGAGCCTGGTCAAGAAGAAGGAGGGCAAAAACAGAGAGCTGGCTGCCGTCACTGGCGGAGGGAATCCCGCGCTCTTTAAGACCTTCAAAGCGTGGGAGGAGAAGGTGCGAGTCGTAATCCATCCGGAGATCCTCGCCGGATTAGCAGGGGGAGTGGAGGCTGGTAAGTACAAACTAATGTATACCAGCACACCGCTATGTACACACATGCGCAACCACCATGCCACAGCTCCCAGGGACAAACACCCCCATGTCCAGCACACAATACACAACACATCACACGCACATGCAACAGACACTACCACACACAGGCCAAACCGAACAACTGTAAGATGCGTGGGGACATGTGTACACTAAGCCAGCCACGTAACCACCAACAGGTCCACAAATATGCCAGAAGCGCCACAACGAGCACCCGCCACACCCATGTGTCCGCCACAGCTGCACCAACTGACAAGTAACAGGTAAGTGGCAGGAACACAAAGTGCAGTGGGTCGGAGGGGGACAGCTGAAGTACAACACCCACCAGGCCCCCACTCCCACAGACCAGCAAGGTGGAGCACTCCCCACACCCATGTGTCAGGCACAGCTGCACCAACTGACAAGTAACAGGTAAGTGGCAGGAACACAAAGTGCAGTGGGTCGGAGGGGGACAGCTGAAGTACAACACCCACCAGGCCCCCACTCCCACAGACCAGCAAGGTGGAGCACTCCCCACACCCATGTGTCAGGCACAGCTGCACCAACTGACAAGTAACAGGTAAGTGGCAGGAACACAAAGTGCAGTGGGTGGGACGGTGGACAGCCCAAGTACAACACACACCAGGCCCCAGTCCCACAGCACAGCAAGGAGGAGCATCCCCCACACCCCACACCCACATGTCAGCCACCGCAGTGCACAACGACAGCCGAAAGGCAGACATCACGGTCCACAGCAATCGGTGTCAGTGGGTGTACAGCCACCCCCACGACCCACTACACCCCCCACCCCCACAGACCTGCAACATGGAGCACCCCCGCTAAGAGCCATGTGGCATCCAGTACAGTGCACGCACGAACAACTTGCAGGTGGGAAACTGGACAGGGCTGGATTACTGGAGGCATGAGGACCATAACACCACCAACACATGGGACATGTCACGTAGCACACGAACACGCAGCACCGCCCACCGTCACGAACAAGTGAACAATGTGCACACGGACATGAACAGCAGACTCACACCCCACATGACCCATCACAGACATAGCAACACCCAAGGAGCCACGTCTGCATGCACAAGCCACACTGAATATAGTCCCACACGGCAGCCACTGTGCAACTCATCACACACAACCGAAACACCATTGAAGTCCTGTCCATGTAGCCCCTACTGCCTGTCAACCACACACCCCACAACTACGCCTATGTAAGACAAACAACACTAGACGCAACAGAGCGAAACAACAGAAATGCACACGAACACCACTGAACCCATCAAACTCACAGACACACCATGCACATACAACATACCATCCATCCATCCATCCCATCCGTCAGCCCCGGTCTCATGAAAGGCATGTCATCCACACATACAGCAGTCACGCTAAGACACATGCCCATGACCAACCATGTGCCAGAAGTCAATTAAGCGCACGACACACTGTGAGCAACAACACACAACATGGGCCACACCCCCCCGAGCACTGCAGTGATGCACATGGCACAGGGCAGCACGCACACCAAGGAGATGGGACAACTGCAATACGTTGGCTGGCACACAACTATCACTCACTCATAACGATGCGTCCAATGCCATGTCCAGTAACCACAACAGACAGCAAATATGCAGGGCATGTCAGGCATGCACACACCTCAGACCATGCACTGTCATGCTGCCACAACACATGTCACGTTCGGCACCCATGGCTCACAGCATGTACCCCAAAAGCATATACCCTCCCAAATGCGAATCTGGGGCATGGCCCCCATGTTGCCATATGCGTTCCTAAGCGTTCCATTTGAACTCCAAAAGCAAAGTACAAACCAGACCCAGGATGGGCCAGGAGCCCGCATACACCAGAGTCACAATGAGTAGGGGCAAAGCAACACACCCATCGGCATGGCCAATCCGTCCCATGCCACATGTGCACAGCACACAGTCCCATTGCCTAGCACACACAACTACAGATGCCACAGCCACACACTCGCCTCCGGGAAATCCATGTACGAGATTGCACGAACTGCCAATGTCAGACGACTAATACATACTTCGCCAGGTGCAACACAATAACAAATCTCATTCTCTCCACAGGTGACGAACTGCTGGACGCTGGGGATGGAGACAGCAGCCAGCACAGCCAGCCTACAAGCCCCCAACGAGGACACACGGATCTGGAGGATCTGTCCACCTCTTCGGACACGGACCACCAAGCTGGCCCATCTGGCGTGGCAGGGCCCAGCCGCTCCCCAGGACCCCTCCTACCCACCAACCCATCATCCAGGGATGCTGAACAGTCCCAGTCCCCTGCTGCCACTGTCGTTGCGGCCACACCCACGGTCATTGCGGCCACTACCACTGCCGCAACCGCCACCATCGCCGCACCGACCACCACCGCCTCCACCACCACCACGTCTTCGCTGGCACCAGCCCCAGCGCAGGTGGTGGCCCGGCCGACTGGATCCACCCTGGGAGCCACAGCGAGGACCGTGGTGAGCAATGTGGCTAGTGGGCAGGCCGGTGGCAGCAGGACTGGTAGGAGGAGCAGGGTCAGGGAAACGCCAGCCTCCCCTGGGAGCCATGCCCTGCCTCAAATGGACAGAGTCCTTGGGGCCTATGAAGAGGCCCAAGGACAATGGGCCAGGTCTGCTACTGACACGCGGGAGGTGCTGGGGGTGCTGAGGTCCATGGACGCCCATATGGGCCAATTCGTGTCCCGTATGGACCAACTCGTGGACCTCATGGGCCAGCTGGTGGTGGCGGTGGGGTCACAGGCAAGGCCAGCAACACCACCTCCGCCACCACCTGCTAGGGCGCAGGCTCGGGCAGCAGTGTCCACTTCCCCTGCGTCCACAGCCAGTGAGCACACCTCACCCACCACCAGCAGGTCGCCACCACACACCCCCCTCCCAAACGTGGAAGGGGCCGTCCGAAGAGGAAACAGATCTCCCGGGAGGACTTCGCACGCTCCAGTCGCAAGTGAGGCAGCCAGCCAGCCTTCCGCCAGCCTTCCTTGACCAGCCACTGCATTGACTTGCTCTACGATCCCACTCCACACAGCCATCTGGATGGCATGTGTGTGTTGGACTATGGACATAGAACCAGTGGGTACACCCTGATCATCACGCAGCCATGACCGACAGCTCATTGTCACTGCACGCACCACTTTTGTCATCACCTTACACACAATCACATGTCACAGTTTGTAATAAATGCACCTTTTTCACTAACTGCTGTTTGTGCCCTGTGTCTTTATTGTACGGAATACAACGGCCACCTTGGGCGGAAAGGCACCTGATGCGTGGCATGGAAATGGAATCCGGAGGGCCTGTAGGGACCTAGGGGTGGGAGACAGAACAGGAGCACATTCAATGAGTGTGTCACACACCCATCACACAGTACATGTCAACAACTACAAGCAATGTACACACATCGCACAGAGCAATAGGGCACAATGCCACAGCCACCAACAGTGGCATACTACCCTGGCCATGGAGCGTTGACACACTGCACGCAGTGAACATACGGCCACCCTGACACAGCACACACACACCTGCATAGATACAGACACATCATCCGTCGTACATGGACACTCACCGTCAAGTGAAGTAGCGGGCGATGAGCTGCTGGCGCACATTCCCAGCTTCCTCCTCTCCGCTGTCCACCTCACTCGAGCTGTCCTGGTCTGCGGGCTGGGGCCCTGGTTGATCTCCGTCATCCACAATGAGGGGGATCTGCTTCCGAATGGCCAGATTGTGCAGCATGCAGCACGCCACCACTATCTGGCACACCTTCTGTGGGGAGTACGCCAGTGCACCCCCGGTGCGGTCCAGGCACCTGAACCTGGACTTGAGGAGGCCAAAGGTACGCTCGACCACACGTCTGGTCTTCCCATGTGCCTCATTGTATCGATCGTCTGCTGGGGTGCGAGGATTCCTCAATGGACTGAGCAGCCATGCCCCATTCGGATACGCAGAGTCACCTGGGTGTGAGGGACACAGAGAACCGTTGCTATTCCAACTGGACAGGGGACAGCATCGCACAACCAGCACGCTACACCACTCCACATACTCACCGACAATACAGCCACGATCCTGTTGCAGATTGGCCATCAGTCGTGGCAAGATGCTGTTGCGCATTATGTGTGCGTCATGGGCCGAGCCTGGAAACTTTGCACACACGTGGGTGATCACCATGTCCGCAAGGCACACCACTTGCACATTCAGGGAGTGCGTGTGCTTCCTGTTGCGGTACAGGTGCTCAGTGGCCTGTGGTGGAACAAGGCCAACATGAGTGCAGTCAATGGCTCCCACGACGTGTGGGATTCTGCCAAGGGCATAGAATGCACCCTTCACTGCCGCCAATTCACGAGCCCTGGGGAATCTGATGTACCTGTTCCGGTACAGCATCATGGCTGCCAGTACATCCCTCAGCACCTTGCTGAACATGGGCTGGGACATCCCTCCTCCACTGCCCACTGTGTGCTGGAATGACCCAGTGGCGAAGAAATGCATGGCGGCCATCACCTTAGCCGTGGGGGTGACAGCAGTCGGATACACCCTGCGGGGACGGAGATGGGGCTCTAACATGGCACACAGTCGATGCAGAGTTGGCCTGTCCAGCCGAAACTTCCTGATTACCTCTGTATCGTCCATGTCCGCCAGCAATTGGTATGGGCGGTCAATGTTCGGTCTCCGCCTGGGTTAAATGGCAGAGGACACATGTCAAAGCAACACGGCACATAGCAATTTCGCATACACATCACTGACATGACTGAGCAAGCACATGAGCCACAGCCCAGCTGTCAAGCTGGGACGGCACGGCCACAATACACTTACACAGGTCTCCCAACAATGGCAATGGCAAGTGAGACATACCACTGCCATGTGCATGCACATGGGGATCTAGGCCCCAATGACTTGCGGGGCGTGCTGATGGGGACTGACTGCATATTCGTCAAGCGGCAACGCCACGGCAACATGAGTGTCTGCTGAGCATGGTACTGCTTCCGAGGCTGGATGAGTATGGCACACGACGACGACGATGTGGGCACGGGCTGAGCGGCCAATACAAGTGGGACCTGTGGCACGAGGGGATATGAGACAGTAGTAGGTGTCAGCACTGCACCCTATGTACAGCACTGTACGGATCACAGCTCCCGAAACATTGACTGGTGTCCACATTGACAGCCCCATGCCAAGACGGCTGTGTGCTTGCAGTCACACGTCACAGGTGAGAGGTTACATTGCACGTGCCAGGTGGCAGTCGTACATAGTGGGAGCTGGCATGTGTGTGCATGTGTCTCCTGTTCAGGATCCACCAGATGGGCGCTGACTCTGTACTGACCATTGGACACAGCATGTTCCGTGGAAGGCTTGTGTGTGTGGGATGGTGGCACTGGATGTGCCTCCGTTGGGTGGGGGGCCATGCACAGGGCGGGTACGTCGATGATTGCGCATTGTTGGTCACGGTGGGTGCACCAGCTAAGATGTGTTGCCCTGTGTTCAATTCCTATGTCCGCATGATGATGGACTGTGGATGTGGGCAGACTACACATTGGTCGATGTGCTGTCTATATGCATGTGCCTTCACACCAGGCACAGCTGCCCCTGCACATGTGACCCCTGCTGGACTCGCTGCTGGGTCTGTGGAGCTGATGCACCTTCTGCGCGTGGGGCGGACAGCTCTCCTCACTTCCCTCATTGCGCATGTCATGTCTTTGCCGCAGGTGACATGGATCATGGAGGGCCCACATGTACGCGTGGGTAGGCTACACATGATTGTTCACTGGTCGCCACCCCCAGTCAGTGTTTCGAATGGGAAGGTTGTCGTGCTGGTGGTATGTTCGATGTGGCGGATGGGCGGGCCTAGGTGCGGGCTTACATTCCGGACATGGGGGTAGTTGGATTGGCGACTAGTTGCAGTACACACGGGACACGTCTCTTCCTTTCCACATCTGGGTCATCCCTTGTACTAACTGACAGTGATACAGTCATCTTCGCCCCAGCCCTCATGTCCTCCCCTCGCCCCCCAATATGCATGCTCACCTGCGAGGCTAGCGCTTGCACAGGCAGCCCCAAGCTTGCACCAGAGAGGGCAAGGAGTGTATGTGTGGGTCCAGTTGCACGAGTGGGCTGTCTCAGGGTATGATGTGTGGCGGGACGCCGTCCACCTGCGTGGTGCCCCAAATGGAGACCCGGCCTGCATGGACTATGCATCACAGTCTTCGCCTTCCGGATCCGCCACCTGCGACACCCAGTGGCTGTGGCTGCCCTTGCGGCCATGCCGCGTCCGTCTGTGGCTGATGGCCCACACATTCACTCTTTGGCCTCTCTGGGGAGGGCTCAGGGGTGGTGGCGCACGCGCTTGCACTTAGTCGCAATGGCATGTGGCGTGGTTGGTATGATGGGCAATGGATGGGATGGTGCGAGCCACCTCCCGTGACGTCAGTGCTGCTCGTGCTGTGGTGCGTCCCCCTACACTTCCATTTGACTTTTTGCCATGCTGGACGTTGAGGTTCTATTGCCTGCGTGATATGACCAGGAGGAGCGCGAGGAGACCTCTCACACACCATGCTCCACTGCCATCCCGTGCCCTGTATCGCCTGTGCGGATTGACTATGTTGGGGTTACACCTGGTCGACTGGGGCTGTGTGTGCCTTGTCAAGGGGCATGGCGGGCGCACAACAGGATCCAGCTCGTCCACAGAGGGTGGGCTGAGGTGCGCCTGGTACCGCTTTGTACGTGTGCCCGGCTGCTGTGCACACACGTGTTCACTCCCCCCGACAGGTGTCCTCTCACAATGCCCAGGGAAGCGGTGGTGTACTGTTCATGAGCCCTCCCAACACGGCGTGCTCCAACTTGGCATGTGCGCATCTACCCGTCGCACCCACCCACCTGAGCACTGCGTCCATACGACTTCACACGACACATGTGTGTCTTCCACAGTAGTGCTACTCATTTGCGTTGACATCCAATACCAGTGGACTACATGGTCATGTCACGACTGCCGTGTACTTCACATACTCTCATCCTCTCTCATTCGTACTTGTGAAATGAGTCAGCGGAGACAGTTCTGGTTTCAAACATTATATTGAGTCTTCTGTCCTCTGTGATGCAGTATAGTGGACACTACTGGCAGCGGAATACATATTGAGGATATACTGAGCATGATTACAAATGGGATAGGGTGTGGGGTTACATCTGCTTGGCCAAGGCTGTGCTAATGTACATTTACGTATAGCTGCGGAGCTGCGGACTTTGACACAGACGGTATACATGTAGCCTACCAGACCGCTCGGCATCATGGGCACAGTCCATCTCAGTTCCATGTGACAGGTTTGCTGCGGTTGTTCCTCATGCACGCGTGCATGTGAGATGACATCAGGGCATGTGCTTGCGTGCATGCAGCGGCGTGCCACTTGTTGTTGCACTGTGGTGGTTACTGGACATGTCACAGTCACTGGGGTCGTGTTGTTGTTGTATGCACTTGTCGTCCATGCAAAGGTCCTGGTATGGGATTCCCGGGGCGGGGGTGGGAGGGGTGCAGCACCCACAGACTCCAGGCGACCTATTCATGTCCACTGAGCGGTGTGTGTGTCCATGTGCGCTGGATCCATGTCGTGTCCTGGTTGTTCGTGCAGTTCCGTCCATGTGGGTGCGATGCACAGAGCCCATGCCACTGCCTCCCACGATGCATGCGGTGTTCCTGGATGTGATGGGGAACAGTGTGCATGTCCCGGTCATATCCGATGTCATGGCGATGTCGTTGATGGTGTGGTTACAGTTGCCGGTCGTTTGGTATGGCTGTTGTGGTGGTGACTGGCCAGTCCGTGCGGAAGCTGAGCATGGGTGCGGGGTTGGACTTCATAGGTCAGTCGGGGAACCTGCGTTGTGGTCCGACGTATTTACAGGTTGTCAGGTATGCGATGCCGTCCAGCAGGGCTTCCATGTCATTGGTGGTGTACATGTTTGCCAGCCAATGAAGCGGATGGTGGCTGTCAAGGTGTTGTTCGTAGGTTGTCCCTTGGAGGACCATGATGGGGCATGCTGGGTGACATTCGATGTAGCTGTTCTCGATGATCCGTCGTGTGGAGGCACAGTGGTTCCATTTCAGTGCGCGTGCGATGTTGGCCACATACGCCATGCCCCCATAGGCAGAGCAGGCCCTGTCGTGTGCGTCCAGAGGGAGGAGTAGTGGTAGCAGGTCCGCCTTCAGACATGCCGGGTTGGAGAGGCATATCTCGACGGGATGCTGGTAGGGACACCTCCGACAGTAGAAGACGGGCATGACGCAGCTGAACAATGTGATGCGGTAAGTCAGTCGGTAACTTACGTTCAGCAGGGACAGGAGATCGCATCCCAATGTATGTATCGTGCTGGTTTGGTACAGCTTGAGCTCTTCGGCGTAGTTGGGTAGGTGTGTTGCGGTTGCCATTTCGCAGCGGTGCGTTGTGGTGGCGTGCTCCGGCTGTGTGTGCAGTCTGCAATGTGCACGCTCCGAGGTTGCTGTGAGCTCTGTGTAGTCGTAGGGAGACAGGACTTGTGTTCTGTTGGCTTGTTTGGAGGACACGGGCCCTCTTCCCACATGCTTCTCAGACAGTTCAAGGTCAGTGCTGTGTGACTCCTTCCAATTAACTTGCATGTGGCCGACATGGGGGAGTGTTTTCTTCTTTCTTCCCCGTCCGTTGTGTGCTTCTGTGATATGCGCTATCTGCCGTGTGGTCGGTCTCCTCGGCATGCCTGTGTTGGTCTATTCTTGGACAATGGCTGTATTCACCGGCTTCTGTCGTAGGGCTGTGGTTTCGGTGTTGGAATGGAAGGTCATTCAGTGCTGTCTGCTCTCCCTTGTGTGGGCGGCAGGCTGCCTTCCCGCTCTGCGTTGGGCCTTGTGTGTGGATGTAATTCTTGGGCCACCTGTTGTCGGTCACCGGGCTCTTTGGTGTTCCGTTTCATGTGTCTTGTTCATATGTGCAGGGTGGTATGGGTTTTTCAGTGTGGTACTGGCGTTCCTCTTCCCGAAGGGGCCCTGCTTCTCCTAGTTGGTGTTGCCGCCGCTGTGTGCTTCGCCATGTTTGTTACACTGGGGTGTGTCCTGCTGTTGCGTGACTTCACTGACATGTGTGCGTCGGTTGTGTGGCGTTGGGTGTTGTCCGTGAATTGGGCGTTGGGGACATGTCTGTGGCCGGCCTGTCACGTGTCATGTGCGTTCGGGGTGGGGCTGGTGTGTGTGCTGCTTGGTTGTGTCCCTGTGTCTGTGTGCGACGCATGCATGGCGCTGCGGTTGGCCTCTGCGTTGTGCGCATGTGTGGCGGCGTCATCGGCGCTTTGGGGCCGTGACGGGGTGGTTGGTTCCTAGTCCCAGGTGGTGTGTACACATGTGTTCCGCGATGTTAGGATTTGGCCTGTGTGTCATATGTGGATGCGATGGTGGATGTGTAGTGTGCACGCGCTGGTGGGGGGTTGTCCGC